>ML417581.1:30683-45129 GCA_005239525.1 Nicotiana knightiana
ATATTGGTTCCTCAAATACAGGCCGAGTCCTTTCAGATTACAAATAATATGCTGCACCTATTGCAGAACAAAGGGCTATTCTCAGGGTCGTACAGTGAAGACCCCCAGCAACATTTGAAGAACTTTCTGTCAATTTGCAAAACACAGAGGCAGCCAAACGTCACTCAGGAGGCAATAAAACTGTTGTTGTTTCCATTCTCAGTGACTGGAGCTGCCCAGACTTGGCTAAACTCACTCCCCATCAATTCCATTACCACATGGGAGGAGTTAGTTAAGCAGTTCGTGAACAAGTTTCATCCACCCAACAAGACTGCTCAACAAATTGATGAAATCTTGAGCTTCAGACAGAAACCAGTTGAAACATTACAGGAGACATGGGAACGATTTAAGGGAATGCTGGTTATCTGTCCACATCATGGTATTCCAGAGCAGATGTTGGGGCAGCATTTTTATATGGGTCTGGCTGATACTGTTAAGGCAAATGTTGATACTTCAGCTGGTGGAGTATTCTTGAGCAAAACGTGGAGAGAAAGTCAGATCCTACTTGATAAAATGGCACAGAATTCAGGATGGACAACCAGGAATGCACCTATTACTCTTGTAGTTCACTCAGTGCCATTAGATCCATCCAATACTATTGCAGAGAACATGGCCACCTTGATAACACAGATGAGCATACTAACTAAGAAGGTGGAGGAATCAGGACAAAAACAGCAAGTACACATCGTAGACACAACCAATGGGGGCTTATGCACATCATGCATTAGTCAACCACTTGGTAACCACTGGAATGCAGAATGTGATCACCCTCCTTATCCAGAAAATATGAATTATGTGTCAAATTATGAACGTCAGAGACAAGGGGACAGAACTGGGGTCAGTAAGTTCAACCATATAGACCGCCTCACCAACATCAGAATAGTGGAAATATGGGTGTCATGAGACCACAAGGTAATGCAACACCATATCATAGGCCGCACAGTTATACCCATCAGAATGAGCAACAATCACACCACCCTCCTCAGCAACAACAGGGGGGAAGGAAAGAAGATGGGTTCTCTAGGTTAGAAACTATGATGCAGCAGGTTATTAGGTCAAATGCTAAGATCAGCGAAATATTAGATGCCCATGACTCAGCTATTAAAAATATCGAAATGCAGCTGGGGCAGATTTCAAATGCAGTTAACAATCGTCCTCACGGAACTTTACCTGCTGATACTCAGGTGAATCCAAGGGACCAGGTCTCAAAACAGTTAATGTCAGTGCCTCTCCGCAATGGCATAGACCTGAACCTGGAACAAGAAAGGAGGCATGAAAGTAGATAGACAAACACATTGGTGCAGGTGCCTAATGAAATTGATGACTCGACTCCATTGACTAAGGGCACAGTGCAGCCAGCTGAAGGAGAAGCTAATAGCAAGGTGAAGCTGAGAAAGAACTTGAGGAAATCACAGAGCCAGCAGTTGAGGTGGTGGTGGAAAAGGAAAAAAACAGATAACAGAGAAGAAGAGAGCACCAGCTCCATTCCCTCAAAGGCTAGCAAATTATCAGAAGAATGAGCAGTATAAGAAATTCTTGGACATGCTAAAGCAGATACAGGTAAATATCCCATTGATTGATGCATTGAAGGAAATGCCTGGCTATGCTAAAATGATGAAGGACTTGATGTCCAAAAAATTTGACTTCCAAGATCTGACTACTGTAACCCTTACCCAGACTTGTAGTGCAGTGGTGACGCGTCCTATTGCTGAAATGGCTGACCCAAGGAGTTTTACAATTCCTTGTACCATTGGCAACTTCGCTTTCGCCAAATCCCTATGTGACTTGGGAGCCAACATTAATCTGATGCCACTGGCCATAGATAAAAGACTGGGGATTGGTAGAGCCAGGACCACCTCCATGTTGCTGCAACTTGCTGATAGGACGATAAAAAGACCGTCGGGTATTCTGGACGATGTGTTAGTGCAAGTGGGGAAATTTGTGTTCCCTGCTGACTTTGTGATCCTAGACTGTCGAGTAGATGAGGAAATTCCCATAATCTTGGGAAGGCCATTTTTGGCCACAGGCAGAGCCCTCATCGATTGTGAGACTGGTAAGCTTAAGATGAGGCTCAATGATGAAGAAATCACGTTCAACGTGCAGAAGTCTATGAGGCGACCAAGTGAGTTCGCCAACTGCTCTCTTATTGATGCCGTGAACGTGATCCTAGAAGAAGATGATGCAGCCCTAACTATTGGGGATCCTTTGGCTGCATGTTTGATGAACTTAGATGATATGAACGATGAGGAGCTAGCAGAATGGGTATTAGCATTGGAATGAAAAGGGACATGGTCGAGGGCTCTTGAAATTGAACCATTACACTTGGAAAAGAGAGAGAGCCCACCAGCCAAGCCCTCAGTTGAAGTACCACCCAAGTTAGAGTTGAAGCCTTTACCAGNTTGAATACAAGACTGCCATTGGCTGGACGATGACAGACATCAAAGGGATCAGCCCAGCTTATTGTATGCATAAAATTCTCCTGAAAGAGGGACACAAACCTTCTATGGAACATCAAAGACGGTTGAACCCAAATATGAAGGAAGTGGTAAAGAAAGAAGTTATAAAGTGGTTAGATGCGGGAATCATTTTCCCCATCTCCGGAAGCAGCTGGGTTAGCCCAGTACAGTGTGTACTAAAGAAGGGTGGTATGATAGTAGTAAGGAATGATAAAAACGAGTTGATATCCACTAGAACTGTCACGGGTTGGAGAATATGCATGGATTACAGAAAGCTGAACCTTGCCACCCGCAAAGACCACTTCAACTTCCCTTCATTTATCAGATGCTCGACCGGTTAGCAGGGAGGTCTCACTTCTGTTTCCTTGACGGGTATTCGGGGTACAACCAAATTTCTATTGCCCCGGAGGATAGGAAAAATACCTCTTTCACATGCCCATATGGGATATTTGCTTTCTGAAGGATGTCATTTGGCCTCTGCAATGCACCTGCAACATTCCAACGGTGCATGATGGCCATTTTCACAGACATGGTGGAGGATATTATGGAGGTCTTCATGGACGATTTCTCAGTGGTGGGAAATTCGTTTGATGAATGCCTNTAAACCGTGTACTAAAGAGGTGTATCGAGGCGAACCTAGTGCTGAATTGGGAGAAGTGCCACTTCATGGTACAAAAGGGAATCGTCTTGGGACATTTGGTCTCAAGTAAAGGTATTCAAGTGGATAAAGCTAAGGTAGAAGTGATTGAAAAACTCCCTCCACCCACGTCAGTCAAAGCTATTCGTAGCTTCCTGGGACATGCCGGATTCTACCGGCGATTCATCAAGGATTTCTCCAAAATCGCCAACCCTCTCTGTAAGCTACTGGAAAAAGATAACCCATTTGTGTTTTCTGATGATTGCAGGGTAGATTTTGAGGAGCTAAAGAAGCAGCTAGTCACTGCACCGATTATAGTTGCCCCCGACTGGGAGCAACCATTTGAACTCATGTGTGACGCAAGTGACTATGCTGTAGGAGCCGTGTTGGGCCAGCGAAAAGATAAGGTAATGCACCCAATTTACTACGCAAGTAGGACATTGAGTGGAGCTCAGCTGAATTACACGGTAACAGAAAAAGAAATGTTGGCTGTAGTATTTGCATTTGACAAATTCAGGTCCTACCTGATCGGGTCAAAAGTGATCGTGTACACTGATCACGCAGCCATTAGGTACTTGGTCGAGAAAAGAGAGTCTAAGCCACGCCTAATTCGTTAGGTGATGCTTTTGCAAGAGTTTGTGGAGATTCGTGACCGGAAGAGAACGGAGAACCAAGTCGTTGATCATTTATAACGCCTTGAAGGTGCTGAAAAGGCACCTGAGTCTGAGGATATTTTGGAAACCTTTCCAGATGGGCAGCTGCTGGCCACAAATGTGGGAGAGGTGCCATGGTATGCAGACATTGCTAATTACCTGGCATGCGGCATTGACCCTTATGAGCTCTCCTCTGTACAAAAGAAAAGATTTTATCGTGATAGCTGTAAATACTATTGGGATGAACCTTATTTGTTTAAAATGCATAGATAACATGATCCGGAGGTGCGTCCCCGAGATATAACAATTTGCTATTTTTGCAGGCTTGTCACGCAGCTCCTTATGGAGGACATTTCGAAGGAGTCCAAACACAGCTAAAGTGTTGGAGGCCGGGTTTTATTGGCCCACTGTGTTCAGAGATGCCTATCAATGGGTGAAGGGTTGCAATGAATGCCAAAGGACGGGGAACATATCCCATCGTCATAAGATGCCAATGAATCTGATACAAGAGGTACAAGTGTTCAATGTTTGGGGGATAGATTTCATGGGTCCTTTTGTCAGCTCATACGACAATAAGTATATACTTGTTGCTGTAGATTACATGTCCAAATGGGTAGAAGCTACAACATTCCCCACCAATGATGCACGAGTGGCGGTGGGGTTCTTAAAGAAGAATATATTCACCCGCTTTGGGACCCCAAGGGCCATTATAAGTGATGGAGGCACGCATTTCTGCAATTGTGTTTTCGAAAAGTTGCTTGCTAAATATGATGTAAGTCACGAGGTAGCAACCCCATATCACCCCCAAACTAGCGGGCAGGTTGAGGTATCCAACCGTGAAATAAAGAGTGTACTGACCAAAACAGTTAACGCCACAAGAACTGATTGGGCAAAGAAACTTGATGTTTCCCTCTGGGCCTACAGAACCACATTCAAAACACCAATCGGTATGTCTCCATACAAGTTGGTAGTTGGTAAGGCCTGTCACCTGCCCGTGGAATTAGAACATCGAGCCTGGTGGGCATTGAAGAAGTTGAATCTGGATTTCGATACTGCTGGAGAAAATAGAGTCACAGAATTACACGAGTTAGAAGAGTTCAGAGGCCAAGCATTTGAAAGCACCATGTTGTATAAGGAACGAATGAAGAGATTACATGATAAAAACATTATGGACCGAGATTTCAGACCAGGAGACAAGGTATTGCTGTATAATTCAAGATTAAGACTGTTTCCGGGTAAGCTCAAGTCATGATGGTCTGGCCCGTTTAAGGTGGTCAACATATTTCCTTATGGTGATGTGGAGATTACTGCTGAGGACGAGTCTAAAACCTTCAAGGTCAATTGTTGTACCACTTTCAAATTGATTGACGATTGATTCGTCATCATTATCATTATCTACATTAGAAACATAAACATGGTTAGTTTCTAGTTCTGGTTCTTTGTTTTTGGCAATTTGTGATAATAATTCGTTAGTGAATCTTTTCATTTCTATTTTATTTAGTCTATTCTTAATATTTTTTATTTCTTCTTTTACTGATTTTAATTCAGTTTGAAGATGTTGAATTGTGGGTTCGTCTTTTGAAGAAGAAAATATATTCATTACTTCTTTCATATTAAAGGGTTTAACCTTAGGGCAATCTTTGTGTTGTAAAATAATATTTTTAATTCTATTAAATATTTCTTTTTGATATCCTCGTCTTCTATGTGATTGATGATATCAAATAGAACTTCTTTCGAGTCATTAGTAATGACTCTGAGGGAGTTCTGATCGCATACACATATTGCTCCAGTACAGTTGCAGTTGTTATCTTCAGAACTACTGCTTTCTGAGCTATATGCTACATTAATTAATGCATTATCACTATCGGAATAGCTTTTTTCAGATGATGAAGAGCTATACGAGCTATTATCGTTTTCTTATAAAATATTGTAAAGTTTTTCTTTGGTGCTCTCGTCTAATTCTAGGAGATTAACTTTATTCTTTTTCTTTCTAGTGACTTTGCAGTCATTGGCTCTATGTCCTGTTTTTTCACAAGACCAACATTTGTCACCGTGTTCCCTTTTAGAACGTCTTTTAAATCTTTTCCTTTTAGAGGTTTCTCCTTCTTTTTTCTCTTTTTGTTTATGGTATCTTCTATGGGGTTTATTAGAAGACTAGTTCCTTTTAGAGACTCTTTTGGAAGGAGCTGATATCTTCGTATAACCAAAATCTTGATAAAAGCTACCAAGTTCCTTTTTGGATTGTAATTTGTCCCTTTTAATAAGGCTTTTGAGTTTTAGATTTGTACATAAGTCTAGACCTGTAATATTAATGAAACTTACCAGGTCTCCGTAAGTGAGACTATCGTAGGGGATTTGACTGTTAAATCGATCTTTGATTTTCGTTCTTACTTTTTGGACAGTTAAGATTATTAAGTAGTTCTAAACTTCTGTCTTGGAAAAGTTTTGGTTCTCCAATAAAGTGTTTAGCAATACAATAAATTAAGGTTGTAGTAGCATCTTCTTTATGTTGTTGTTCTGCTACCTGTGTGTTATTTTCTGTTTTTACTACAGTTATTACCGTAGTAGCATTTAGGATTTGGTTCCTATTATCTTCAGAGAGATAATTATCCCACCAATTCTTTCGTGTGCCAGTAAATCCTGATACTACTAAAGTTGATGCGTGTTTATCAGACGTGTTTTTAATTTTATATGTTGTTACTGCGATTCCAGTTTCATGGAATTTTTTTATAGATTTGGCTTTCAACTAATCCATCAATATTCCATTCGGTAATTCCAGTTCCGTCGTGACTGGAGCTCGTTAGATAAATATCTTCTTCGAATTGAACATCTGAGAATGATGCTCTTTGGTAATAATTTTTTTTATTAGAATGTCTTGGATCATTAGTGATTCTGTTGACTTCTGAATCATTAGTATTTATCGCAGAAATGGCTTTTAAGGTTATTGAAGGTTTTATTTTATTAATAGTGTCTATAATATCTTTGGAAGCTTTTTGTATAGCTTTCATTTTATCTTCTTTATTAGGAAAATCAACTTTGTTTTTCAGAGTATTGTATTCGTCTTCTAATGAGATTAATTTATTTTATAAATTATGTAGTTCTATTGTTTTATCATTACTAGTACTAGCTTGATTTGAAGTCGTACCTGATTTTGAAATAGTCATTTTTGTTTTTAACTGTTCTTCGATTTTTTCTAGAAGTTTATCTGAAAAATCAAATTGTTCTTTTAACTTGGGGAATTTTTCTTTAGAAAATTCAGGGATTTTAATAGTAGGATGTGTTTCTATAGTAGTCGGGTTTTTTGACCTGATGGGTGTTTCCATTTTGTTAGTCTCTTTTAATTGATTAGAAACAACATGCAGAAGATTGTTCGTATAATTATATTGGGTAATTATTTTGTTTAAGTCTTTGTTTGTAGGTTCGCTATCGAGGTGAATGCTTTCTCTTTTAAAAGGAGAAGCAATTATTACTTGATCTTAAATTGGTATAAGAATTTCTTCCAGTGTTGGAGTAGTGGCTTCTATTATAGTACCCTTTTTGGTGTACCATTTATTAATAATCATTTGTAATGATTCTTGTTGGTTAGGAATCTGACATGTTAATTCAAACCATTTAAAGAATTCAATATTACACCTGATTCTTTTCATGTCTTTTATCCATTTATCTTTCAAAGATAGTCTTTGAGGTTTGGTGTACGTTTCGAAATACCATTGTATCTTGATACTACAATCGGGTTGTGACCACTGATTTCCTAGACTTTTTCAGTCTATTTTAAAGTTACTTTCTTCTTTAATGACTCCAAGTTGGTCATTATGATCGATTGTTTCAGCACTTGGGCTTTTAGGTGCTGTTCTAAAAGGACCTTTTTGATAGATTACTTTAGGGACGGTTTTATTAAAATCTACCCCTCGTATCTTTCTATCAATTTCTTCAATAAGTTCTTCGTCACTTTTATTGCTTTGACTTCCCTCTGGGGGTTTGAAAGAAGATGGTCTACTAAAGTACATTCTTCTACTAGACGAAGATTCGCTATGTGAGCTAGATCTTAAGAATTTTAAGTCTATAACTCCTGAAGGATGCTGAGTAACTTGTTCGATATATGAACACTCTGGTTCAAATTGTGGTTGAGTTATGGCGTCAAAACGCCATTCATATTTAGATAATATTTCATCCCACCGAATCATTCTAGGGACGAAGGTATTACTATGTTCTTGATTTGCTTCCATGAGCATAGTGACTCCTTTATTACTTTCAATCTTAGCCTTTGGAGCTAAAGTTGCTTTCATTAGTCTATAATAAACCTTGTATATTACAGCTATTTCTTTAGTATTTATTTTGCTATTCATATTCTTTATTTTAATGTTAAGAGTTAAGGTATCTAAAATATTCTGGTCATTTATGTCAACCGAATAATTTGGATAATAATTAAAGTAAACTGGGCCTTGGGCAAATAGCCGCTCACCCTACCAATTAATGTACAATATACAACAGCCCAATTATACCCAAATATACAATAACAGCACAATTAATGGACAATATACAAACACCCAATTTGAGTGAATTCTTCTTTATTAAGGAATCTATACACAAATATCCAGTCATATTAATTATTTGCTTTTTGAAGCCATATACATAGGTTATACATTAATTATACACACGTAATACCCAAATCATGCATATATTGTACATTCAATGACTATTTTTAGTTTAAATGGTAGGGTGAACGATTATTTGGGTATAATCGGGCTGTTGTATATTGTACATTCATTTGGCTGCTATTGTACATTTGGATATAATTCGGTTGTTGTATATTGTACATTCATTGGTAGGGTGAACAACTATTTGGGTGAATTCTTCTTTATTAAAGATCTTTACACAAATAGTCAGTCATATTAATTGTTTGTTTTTTCATGCCATATACATATATTATACATTGATTATACATAATTATAAAAATTTAATACACAAATCATGCATATATTGTACATTCATTGGCTATTTTTAGGTTAAGTGGTAGGGTGAGCAGCTATTTGGGTATAATTGGGCAGTTGTATATGGTACATTCATTGGGCTGCTATTGTATATATGGATAATTGCGATGTTGTATATTCTACATTCATTGGTAGGGTGAGCGGCTATTTGGGTGAATTGTTCTTTATTAAGGGATCTTTACATATTTGTATTTCCTACCAATTAATATGACCGGCTATTTGTGTAAAGATCCTTTAATAAAGAAGAATTCACCCAAATAGCCGCTCACCCTACAATGAATTTACAATATACAACAACCCAATTATATCAAAATATACAATAGCAGCCCAATGAATGTACAATATACAACTGTCCAATTATACCCAAATAGTTGCTCACCCTACCACTGAAACTATAAATAGCCAATGAATGTACAATATATGCATTATTTGTGTATTACCCGTGTATAATTGTGTATAATTAATGTATAATCTATATATATGGATTGAAAAAGCAAGAAAGTAATATGACAAACTATTTGTGTACAGACCCTTAATAAAGAAGAATTCACCCAAATAGCCGCTCACCCTACCAATGAAACTCGATTTTTATGTATCCAATGGATTCCCTGTGAAATTCTAGTCAAATTAGGCTTTTGAATCACTCTATTGGGCCTTATAATGAAGGAGATATGTGGGATTTAATATTTGCAATTTGTGCAGATTTTTAATACGCCGTCAGGGGCAATTTCGTAATTAACCTGAAAAATCTGGCAACCTTAGTAAAATGCCCATAAAACCCTCATACGATGTCCAAATTTGATGATTCTTTTTTCTACGGGTCCGTAATTACGATACGGATCTAATACTTCATTAAAAACAGAAATCGGAGCTCATTTGTTCAATATGATATCATTTATGTCTGAAGAAACGACGTCGAAGCATAAGAAAGAACGAGCGCAACACAACTCAAACTTATTTGAAACTTACCCGAGCCCTCGGGGCTCTTAATCAAACATGCACGCAAGTCTAAAAGTATCATACGGACTTGCTCGTGCGATCAAATCATGAAAATAACATGTAAAACAACGAACTAAACCTCAAAACTCATTATTTTCCTAAAGAACACTTATAGTTCATAACTTTGCAAGCGGATGTCCGAATCACATCAAACGAACTCCGTTTATTACCAAATTTCAGAGGCAAGGCCTAAATATCATAACAAAATCTGTAGCGGGCTCCAAAACCAAAATACGAACCCTATACCAATGATTTTAAACATTAATTCTTTTTTTATTTCATAAATATTTCAACAAAACAATTTCTTTCAAAAATTGATTTCTAAGGCTTGGGACCTCGGAATTCATTTCCGAGCATACGCCCGGGTCCCATATTTTACTAAGGACCTCCCGGGATCGTCGAAACACAGATCCGAGTCCGTTTACTCAAAATGTTGACTCAAGTCAACTAAAACCAAATTTTTAATTCTAAAAATTATTATTTCTTATATTTTCACATAAAAGCTTTCCGGTTTCACGCCCGGACTGGGCACGAAAATCGAGCTAGTTAAAATTAATCTTTATATGGCTAATAAGTATAGAACGGAGTCTAAATTCATAAAATGACTCCTTGGGTCATCACAATCTCCACCTCTAAAATAAACGTTCGTCCTCGAACGGACATAGAAGATTACCTGAATTTGCAAACAAGTGTAATATTTACTCTACATGTCCGACTCGGACTCCCAAGTAGCTGCCTCAACGGGCTGGCCTCTCCACTGCACTCGAACTGAAGGACAACTCTTTGACCTCAATTGACGAACCTGCCGGTCTAAAATGGCTACCGGCTCCTCCCCATAAGTCAAGTCTTTTTCCAATTGGACAGAGCTGAAGTCTAACACGTGGGACGGGTCACCATGGTATTCCCGGAGCATAGACACATGGAATACCGGATGAACTGAGGATAACCCTGGAGGCGATGAAAGTCTATAAGCTACCTCCCCCACTCTATCAAAAATCTCAAATGGCCCGTTGTACCTAGGGCTCAACTTACCCTTCTTCCCAAATCTCATAACACCCTTCATGGGCGACACACGAAGCAATACTCTCTCTCCAACCATGAATGCCATATCACGAACCTTACGATCGGCATAACTCTTTTGTCTAGACTGAGCTGCACGAAGTCTCTCCTGAATAATCTTGACCTTATCTAAGGCTTCCTGAACTAAGTCTGTACCCAACAATCGAGCCTCTCCCGGCTCAAAACATCCAACTGGCGATCTGCACCGTCTATCATATAACGCCTCATAAGGAGCCATCTGAATGCTCGACTGATAGCTATTATTATAAGCAAACTCCGCTAACGGCAATAACTAATCCCACGAACCTCCAAAGTCAATAACACAAGCGCGGAGCATATCCTCCAATATATGAATGGTACGCTTGGACTGCCCGTCAGTCTGACGGTGAAATGTTGTGCTCAACTCCACTCGGGTACCCAACTCACGTTGAAATGCCCTCCAAAAGTGCGAAGTAAACTGCGTACCCCGATCAGAAATGATAGATATTGGTATGCCGTGAAGGAAAACAATCTCTCGAATATATATCTCCTCCAACCGCTCTGTAAGTATAAGTACTTGCCACCGAATGAAATGCGCTGATTTAGTCAGCCTATCCAGAATAACCCAAACTGCGTCAAATTTCCTCTGAGTCTGTGGGAGCCCAACAACGAAGTCAATAGTGATACACTCTCACTTCCACTCAAGAATCTCTATCTGTTGTAGCAAACCACCGGGTCTCTGATGTTCATACTTTACCTGCTGACAATTTAAGCAACGAGCCACATACTCCACAATGTCCTTTTTCATCCTTCTCTGGCGGTCTCAAATCTTGGTACATTTTAGCTGCCCCTAGGTGAATAGAATACTTAGAACTGTGAGCCTCCTCAAGGATAAAATCACGAAGATCATCAACATTAGGCACACATAACCGACCATGCATCCTCAAAACACCATCATCTCCAACTATAACCTGCTTGGCATCACCGTGCCGAACTGTGTCCCTAAGAACAGCCAAATGTGGGTCACCATCCTGCCGCTTCCGGATATGCTCGATTAGAGAAGACCGAGCAACTGAACGAGCTAGAACACTGCTGGGGAAATATCCAACCTCACGAACTGATTAGTCAACGTCTGAATGTTTGAAGCTAACAGCCTCTCACCAACTGGAATATACACAAGGCTGCCCATACTCACCGCCTCTATTTTCTTAATAGTAGTTCATAGCCAATTACGGAATTATCAACAGCTTCACGTTAACAATAATCCCCTTTCAACCTTCACAATACTAATGACGAGGTGCGATTCATGAAGACCTCATAATTATATACCCGACTTAACGTGTCTCATTTAACGCCACTTGGGCGGGGCACCTACCTTGTAGGTCAAAGCTCAATAATTCTGACACGAATTTGGCAAATTATACACAGTTAATTAATTAGTTTATTTTTTTATTTTTTTATTTAATTATTATTAGTATTACTTTTATTATTATTATTTATTCATTTATTCTTATGATCATCATCATTATTTTATACATGAATTGTTGAATAAGACTAACAGGCATGACCAGTAATATAATAAAATTTTAATTCACACGGGAGAATTTAAACACAAGGATTTCCATCACAAGGACCTCGTCCTTACATAACTTCCACCGCAGCTCGTAGCCCGATTTAAACATCTCAAATCATATTACAATGCGAGGATTTCGTCCTCGATTCTGAATCACAAGCAACATGCGCATCGTGCCACTCGAAACCTTCCATTTTCTTCCTTTAAATATTTTTCGTTAAACAAAATTACAACACGTGATGATAGACACAGTTATCTCCATAGAATTTCTCAATACAAGTATTCCCATAAGTAGATTTTTTTTTGAGTTACGAAGCTCACTCGAGAGTGGAGCATATTTGAAGAATTTTATTAGATACGCATAACCGATTAAAGTTCAGGAAATCATCACTTTATAATAACTAGAGATTGTTCTGTTAATGGCACCATTTGATATAACGACCTCAGCCATACCATAGAAAATATATCAATTGGCTGGGTCTCCACCTCTAGGAATCTGACCTCCACCTTCGACATTCTGGCCCCTTTTTCTCTATTTGTTCATGTAAATTGAATTATAACTTTAATAGGGCACGTAGCCTGAGTATTCTGATGAAATATGACTCTCCCAAGCCTAGGACAATTTCTACCACTACCCGAAATGAAGTATCAACCTGCCCTGAGTCGTCCAAAATTCTACAATCATATTTGAGCCCTTTAATGAGTTTGTGAACTTGTTCTCTGGCTATATGAACCGAAGTAGGAGTATGACAGACTAACTTATCAAACCTGATGGCATGTCCTGACGTTGTGATGGCGGTCTGACGCAACCGTTCAAACCCTATGCGCCACACATTATGGAGAGTCTAAGAAAAAAACTCTTTCAAAAGCATTTATAAGAACTGAGTCAAGAAGTTGATGTTGCATTGGCTGGTCGTCCTCTTCATAGGCTTGCCACAAACACCGGCGGCCAATTTATTCTTTTACTATGTTGACTCAACACTTTTGAGCTACCTCATTTATTCATATTTGTCATTATTCTTTTGGGGTAACTCTCATCTCTATTGACACACAATGATCACAAAAGTAGAGCTCTATTCAGATAATTCTTGGCACGAACCATATAGTCTAGAAGCTTGTTAACCACTGTACTCCCTCTGGAGCACCCCCAAAATCTGCAACTGTGATTTCCACGTTGAGTAGACCTACTGTAGAGTCAAAGTTGTTCACATAACTCCTGTGGTTCCGAGGTATGGGATTATTAAGGAGGCGAACATATCTCTAGTCCCAGCTTTATCTCTTGCAAACTCTCAGGCCTTATACATTCCAGGACAAAACCGATATAACACATGACCCCGCAATCTATTCCTTGACAGTGGACTTCCCCACTTGGCACGAAGACATAGGTCACAATGTTTGATAATTCACAATGTCTGATAATTCACAATGTTAAATCAACTCTGTTGCTTTCAACTATTCCCTTGTTATGCAGTACTGAAGTAGCTATAAATCTTTCTGGGATATGGGCTAGTCCAACATGTATTGGCTGGGCTAGAACCTCCACGTCTAGATCCGTTTGAGACTGTACAATAGGTGTTGATATTCGAGCTTTAGTCTAAGCTCTGCTTCGTCTCTCCCCCTAATCGTAGTTGTCATTGGGGCTTCATCTTTTCCGGTTGTAGACGCTTCGCGTGTTGTCAAGATTTGTGAGAGGACAAGAGTAGAAAAGTTCAATAATTCGTGATAAAATAAACTCGCACGATAGAGTAGAAATAAAAATGAAGTTGTTTCTAACTCAATAGCCTCCGAGAGATAAGTACAGACGTCTCCGTACCGATCCTTCAGACTCTACTAAGCTTGTTCGTGAATTGTGAGACCTAAGCAACCTAGTGCTATGATACCAACTTGTCACGACCCAAATTCCCAACCTTAGGGATCGTGATGGCGCCTAATACCACACTTTCAAGGCAAGCCAATGTTAGAATTTGAGTAGCTAACTTCCTTTGATTATCTTCTTAAACATCAATAAATAAATCTAACGTAAACTTAATTTAAATGATTTCCAATGATAAAATAATAAA
>ML417582.1:0-10497 GCA_005239525.1 Nicotiana knightiana
TAGTTGAACCATTAGCGATTTTCAATCTTGAATGCGGTTGTTGTGGGCCCTCGACTCTTTTCTATTTAACAATTCGGTTGTGTGAGAGGTGAGGTATTTTATTATAAGTTCAAGTACCATGCAAATAGTCTAGAACTTGCCCTGAATGTGTTTCTATGCGAAATTCTAAGTTGGCTTGGCTTGAGAAGTCATTGTAGTCCCTCCTTGGCCCGTTTTGAAACCCTTCATGGCCTACCAATCATTACAAGACTTTAACCATTTTATAGTGACTCTCTCTTGGCTCCTGACTTTTCTTTAGCACTAATGTGATTCAAATGGAAAAAACATAAGTTTGGGGGAGAGACGAGGAGTTTGAAGATGGTTTCAAGGCACAAAAAGACAAAATAAACGAAAAAGAGAAAAAGGCAAAGAAAAATAAAGAAAGAACAAAGAAAAACACAAAAAGAAACTGAATAATGTGAAAGGGTTGAAAAGATGTAAAAGAAAGAAAAAGTGAAAAGCATGGAGAAAGCGAAGAAGGAGATCATGAATAGCATGACAAAGAAAGAGTGATGTGAAGTATCTCTAATTCCTCTAAGGGAAAATAAAATGACTCAAAGAGTCGGAAAAACACGAGCCAACAAGAGAATATGAAGTGCTAAAGGAAAGATGAACTGATTCCAATCCAATATATCCCTCCTTAGTCCAAAAGCCTTCATTAAATGCCGAAAAAGCCCTACGTGATTTCAATCCAAGCAAACTTACATTAGTGGTGATCTACATGAAGGGAAAGAATATGGTACTTAGAGACGGGCTTGTGACATTCTTTTGAGAGTGATAAGTGAGTCTTCCTCGAGACATTGTTTTGAACTCTTCATTCGTGAGTAAGATGAGCTTCCAGAGAGTATAGGAGGAGGAGTTTGGGATCCATAGTGACTTTCATGAAAGTGCGAGCTTCCTTGATGAACAAACTCAACCCTTGATGCTCAAGTGTCGCATTAGAGCCATTTGTGCTAAAATTTTCAAATCATAGGCTTGTGAATGATTCATGAGTGTGTGGGTAATTTTTGGTCCCAATTGATTTGTGTTTTGACTCAAATTTGACCAGCTGAAATATCCCTTTTTCTAATGGAGGTGGAAATTGCCTTAATTTCTTGAGGACAAGCAGAAGCTTAAGTTTGGGGGAGTTGATAAATAGGAATTTTAACCTCTTATTTGCTCTCTTTTACTTGTGTTTTAGCTCAAAAATGCTTACAGGTATCTCCGAGAACTAATGAAATGATATTTCTTGCAGGAATATTGAGAAACGAGCCAAATAAGTGAAAATCAACCCAAAAAGGAGTCAAAATTGAAGAAGGGCAAAAACAGGGAAAAAGAGCTTATAGTGTGGACCACACAATACTGTGTGCGGCCACAAACAAGGAAGGATCCCTATAAAAGTAGCTTCATTGTATGTGGACCGCCTAATTGTGGTGCAGCCACAGAAGAGAGATTTATAGAGTTGGGTTTTTTAGCAATTGAAGGCTTGCGGACCGCACCATTATTGTGCGGCCGCAAGAGCAAAATTGTGGCCGCACTCACTAATATGTGAACCGCAGAGGAAGAGATTCAGAAAGCATTGAAGTGAAGATGTGCGGACCGCATGAATATTTTGCAGCCACAGAAGCCAGTGTGCGGTTGCACTCACAAATGTGCGGTCCACAAAATCAAGTCCAGATCCCAGTTCAATCAAAGTGTGCGGCCGCACTCAGAAATGTGTTGTCCGCACAACTATATGAAGTGCTGCCCCATCCCAATTTTGTGCGACTGCAGATCAACCCAGTTGAACATCCAAGCTCAAAGTGCGGACCGCACTCAGAATTATGCAGCCGCACAACCTCTGCAGGGGCATTTTTGTCAGATATTTTTAGCTTAGTATAAATAGGACTTTTTGTCTATTTTAGGTTAAGTTTTGTTTTGGGAGAGCACCTATGCCTTTTTTCATTACTGCATTAAGTAATTTCACACTAGATTTGTCTCCATACATTAGATTTTCTTCCCATAATTAATTATTATGGATTATATCTTTATTTCTTCTTTAATTTCTTCATTTTTCATGAATAACTAAATTTCTAGCTAGGGTTGTGACCTAACCCTACTGTGGGTATTTAATGTGTGTTTAATTTAGGGGTTTTCTGTGATTGGGTTAGTGATATTTAGCCTAGTTCTTGCTTGAACTCAAGAATTAATGGTTGCAAACATTGATTCGTGCCTAATTGACTTAGTCTCTAGTTGAGAAAGGGGGACTAAGTCTAAGAAAACATGGCTAACAAGAAACTGGGGAGAACTCGAGAAAACATTGATAGACCCAATTAAAGGGTTGAATCTAGGGATAGTAAGACCCGACTTGAGCTATTACCACTTGTATTTTGCAATACAAGTTTGGACTTGAGAAAGCCAAATTGGGCAAAATCACTCAAACCACCGAGAGGTATAGAGTGAGTAACCGAGTGGGATTGCTATATTACAATCCTGACTTTCAAACTTGCCCTAGAGTTTACAACCCATTAGGTAACTACCTAGGTGGAACTCATGACCCTAGACCCTTTTATCATTTGAAAAACAACTCAAAACCCAAAATTGACCCTTAGATTTATAATTGCAAACAGTAGAACAAGGTAGAAATAGAACAACATATAATATTGTGGAAGTGTAATTTAGGCCAAAAAATAAATTCACGCTAAATATATACCTAATCCATATTCTAACTCCTTGTGAATTCAATCCCGACCTTTGTTGGGGTTATTATAACATCGAACGCCTCACTACCTAATTGTGGTGTGAGTTTGGGCAAGATCAACAGGCAGAAACTCCCGAGGTACTGCCTCGTAGTCTCAAAAGTAAATGTGTAGGGGGATCTCCCGGGATACCGTCCCGTAGTCCCAAAGAAAATATGCAGGGGGATATCCGGGGATACCGTCCCGTAGTCCCTAATTAAAATTTTTAGGGGATCTCCCAAGATACTGTCTCGTAGTCCCAAAGTAAATACGCAACTCAAAACAATGGAGATTACAATTACAGCAAGAAAACCTATAGTTTAGACTAACTACAAGTCAAGAAAAAGGAGCAGGAATCCACTAAGCATGCTGCAGAGAGTTCAGATAAACATTTAAGACACGTAGACATGCTATTCTAGGGTAAACAGGATAACTACACATGCTAGTATAACTCAGAAAAGATGAAACAGGTTATTAGTCAGTAAAATATCAGGTTTTACAACAAACAGCGAGTGTACGCACTCGTTACCTCACGTACACGGCGCTCACATATAATAAAAGTACCAAATACTAAGGAAAGTCTCCCCCCCCCCCCAATAAGGTTAGACAAGTCACCTACCTCGAACCAAGCTCAATCAATCGGTAACAAAGCCTTTCCCACGAATATCTGACTCTGAATGACCCAAATCTAGCCAAAATCAATTACATAACATAAATATAACTATAATAAACTAATCTAATTAATAAATCAAAGCTAAAGCATGAAATTATAAAATCGCCCCTAAAAGTCAACCCGAGCCCACGTCTCAGAATCGGGTAAAAGTTACAAAATATGAACACTCATTCACTCACGAATTCACTCGTATAAAATTTATCCAAATTCGATGTCAAAATCCCAATCAAAATCAAATATCTTAGTGGAAGAACTTCTCCTATTTTCTCCAAAGTTTTCACCCCAAATCTGAAATTAAAGGATGGAATTAATGATAGATTAGTGGGATATAACCAAAATAGAGTGTAGAATCATTACCCAATAGATGCCTTTGAAAATCTCTCAGGATCTCGTCCAAATCCAAGCTCTCAATCTCAAGTTCTGATAAAAATGTCCAAATCCTCATTTTGAAATGATTATAACTGCCTAGTGATTCCTTAATCGCGATAGCAAAAATGGCCTTGCGATCACGAAGAACAACTTCACTGCCCTAGAATTTAACCCTACGCGAACACGTAAAACACCATGCGAACGCGATGCACTAGCTCTCATACTTAAGAGATCGCAAATATCCCCACGCGTTCGCGATGAGCAAAGTGTGCGGCCCAGATTTAGCCTCCTTAAAACTATGTGAACACGACCTTGGCCACGCGTTCACGAAGCACCACCTCACACAAATATGCATTCGCATACTCCTGCCCGCGAATGTGAAGAACAAATAATTCCTCTGCCCAGCTTAGCCTACGTGATCGCAGGCCCTCTATCGCACTTCCGGAATTCCATTCCGAGCCCGATAACTAATATTCCACTGTCGACCGGAAATCGCCAAAAATCCAATTTCGCCAATTCAAGCCTAATTCTACTACGGGCCTCCGAATAACATTCCAAATACACTCGATAAGTCCCATATCACCTAACGAAGCTATCTGAACCAGAAACCCCACATTCCGAGATTTTTATCTATAAGTCAACTTCCGGTTGACCTTTTCCAACTAATTCACCAACTTAGGAGACTAAATGTCTCATCTCTCTTCATCACCACGATAACCTGAGCGACCTGGCTGAGCCGTCCTAAATTGACGGCCTCTACCCTGGTGAAACTGTCCTCCTGAAGGAACACCACCAAATTACCAGATCCTCGAGGCCTCTTGGCCTCTCTCATCCCGCTCATGGCGACGGATTGACTCAATCTCGGGCAATATCAATAAATTGGATCAGATACCAACTTAAAGAATTCCATTCTGACCCAGATAGCTTTTATTCCACCATCGACCGGAAATCGCTAAAAATCCCATTTCGCCAATTCAAGCCTAATTCTACCACGGACCTCCAAATAACATTTCGAATACACTCCTAAGTCCCAAATAGCCTAATGAAGCAATCTAACCCATAAAAACCACATTCTTAGAGCGAGGGCCCCAGGACCTCATACGAGGTCCCTGGGACCTCAACCCAACATACCAACGAGTCCTAAAATACCATACCAACTTAGTTGAGCCCTCAAATCACATGATACAACAACAAAAACATGAATCATCCTCTAATTCAAACTTAATGAACTTGAAATTTCAAACTTCTATAACTGATGCCGAAACCTATCAAACCACGTCTGATTAACCACAAATTTTGCACACAAGTCATATTCAACATTACGGACCAACTCCAACTTCTAGAATCAGAATCCGACCCTGATATCAAAAAGTCCACTTCCGGCCGAAATCTACAAAAATTTGATTTTCGGCATTTCAAGCCTAAATCAGCTACAGACCTCCACTTCACAGTCCAGACAAGCTCCTAAGACTACGATCACACAACGAAGCTAACGAAACCGACGAAACTCTATTCTGGAGTCGTCTTCACATAGTTCCAACTAAAAACAAAATCCTAGTACTTAAGCATCTGTTTTAGGGACTAAGAGTCCCAAATGACTCCAAAACCACAACAACAACCTCCTGAAAAGTCACACGATCAAAAAAATATACGGGGAAAAAAATAAACAGGGGATCGGGGTTATTACTCTCAAAACAACCGGCCGGGTCGTTACAATAAGCCGCTTACCTCAGCAAGGAACCCGTTGGAAGAATTTTAGTATGTGGGACAAATGTTTAACCAAAGAATTAGATCCTTTGAGTAAGCTATTTTTAGGATGAAAACGGGTTACTGATAATCAATGAAATAGAGAAAAATGAATAATAGACAATATTGCAGAAATATAGAAAAGTAAAGTAGATTGTATTCGAGAATCAGATGCCTTTACAAGTTGTATTCCCGTCCCTTATATAGGAGATTACTTGATATAACGTACAAATCTTGCTATGATTTCTCATTAATGACTAATTATGACATTAATGGGGCGTTACAAAGGATAAGGTTAATTGGGGTACGGTTACATAACGCACGAGTAATCAATTATGGGTCTTTGAATCTGCCCGTAACTTTGTCTAGATTTATTCTGACCATGTCTCTTCCCTATCTTGAACAGGTTGAGTTTCTCGTGGCTGATGAGCTCGTGGGTTTATTGAATCGTGCCTCTTTGTTTCGTACCTCTTCAAAGAATCACATCCAGCTGTCACGTTCTCCTGTGTCCACAAAACTAGCTGATTTGTCAAGAGTTGGCTTACGTGTGAGACTCTTTTTTTTACCAATACCGATACTCCCCCCACTCACCATATATTTATCGATTAATATTTGGTAAGTGGATACTCATTTATGGCGGGAATATTTTGCCGCCGCTTTACCTAGAAACATTGTATCCCTCTCTGAATCATAAGCGTCGTTTGTCACTTCTATTTAATTCTCATACCACGTGTTCTTCTCGGATTGGTTCTGCATATACTCGGCACCTTTTAGGGCTTTTTGCGGCTGCGTCAGTCCCAAAGTGACACCTTCAATTATGAGTTTTCATCATTATTTTTTTTTCCATGTTTGACGGTTGTCCTCAAGTATAAATACCTTTCTTCTTTTCTTATCTTCCACGAAACACTTTCTAACTTTTTCTTTTGTAAAGAACTTTTTTCTTGCCTTTGTAAACATGTCTTCTTCAAATCAACCTCAGAGAGTAATATATATATTAAAAATCTAACGCCATCTTCTGCTCCGACTAGGAGTCGGAGGGGTGGTAGACTTAGGAGTCTAGGATCCACTCCTTCGAGAGGCTCCTCTTCTTCTCAGATAGTTTCCCCTCCTTTCGCTAGCTCTCTAGTTTCTCCGAGGTTTAGGGTTTTCTGGTCTTTGTCTAGAGGTAAAGGTGAACGCCTTCGTGAACCTGGAGTTGATGAAATTGTTCCTGCTGAGTTTGTCGTTCCTAGTGATAATAAAGTTGTCGTAGACCAACCTTCTTCCCTTGAGAGTGTCAAAAGGCATCCAACTCTTATTACTGAGGGTCAGATTTCCCTTGTTCGTAGGGAGTGTTTTTGGAGGCCTGAATTCCCTGTTTACATTGCGAATAGCAATAAAAGAATAAATTCTTACAAGACAGGATACTCTTTTGTTTATACGTACCCTTTTACTCTAGGGTTTAGACCTCCCATTAATCTAGTCGTAATTGAATTCTGCCATTTCTTCAATATCTGCTTAGGACAAGTTGGTCTGCTTGTGTGGTGAGTTGTCGCATGTCTTAGGAGTTTATCTTCTTTAGCCTCGGTTCCTTTTACATACAACCATCTTATTCATCTCTACTCTCCTGCCTTGTTTCATCAAGGGTTTTTTACTCTAACCGCTAGGAGTAAAAGAGTGCTGGTAACCCCTGGAGATGATAAGGATAGGGGTTGGTACCTCCGGTACGTTGTTGCACCCACTGTTGGTTTAGTGGGTGAAGAAAATCTTCCCTTCCCTGAGAAATGGAATCGTGCACGTGAGTATGCTTTAGCTCACATCTATTTACTTTACCTCATTCTGACTTGAGATATTTTACTAACATTGTATATGTTTCTTCTTCTCTCAGCAATTATAGGTACTGTTGAGAATATCTCCGGTATCCGTGATTGGGTAGAAAAATTATTGTCCGTTGCTTCTTTAGAAGAGAGATCTTGGAAGTACTTCGCTGGGAGGTACGGTTGGTATGTAAAGACCCACGGTAAGTGAAGCTTTTGTTCTTGCTTCTTTCCTTGCTCAAGCCTCTTCTTTCCCTATCGCTTAACGTTTTCCTTTTGATAGGGTTGTCTGCTCGTGGGGTGTCTGCTTCATCTATCCCGAAGATCTCTTTGGCCCAGGCCCAAGAGATTATTATTTGTTCGTCTTCCACGAAGAGGAAGATTGGTGAGTCCCGTTCCGTAGAATAAAAAGAAGAGGGTGCTTTGGTGCGCAGGCCACAGATAAGGCGGGTGGATTCGGGCGATGAGTCTACACCCATGACTTTGCCTTCCGTGTCTGTGGTTGAGCCCTCTACCTTTGAAGATGTTTCACATTCCCCCATTCATAGGTCTGTAGATTACTTGTTCCATGAAGTTTTTTACCTTGCTCCTGATGATGTCCCTTTAACTACTATTTTTCCTGGTTCTTTAAGAGAAGCTGTCTCATCTGCTCCTTTGGCTATTACGGCTTCTGCTGTTGCTTTTCCCGTGGCTTCCTCAATACTTCAATCCTCCATGCCTGCTGCTTTGCATGTGGCTTCTCCAGTTCCTCAACCCTCCGTGCCTATTGTTGCTTCATCTCTGCATGCTTCCTTGCCTTCCGCTAGGGAAGTAGGGTCTTCCAGCAGAGAGATGTGGCACGTGACAATAGAGGTTCCAGCTGAGGGGAATCTTTTCAAGAAAAGGGGTGAGCCCGAAGTGTGGCTCAAGCCTTTGATAGGTCCCGCTGAGAAAACAAAGTTAGCCAACTATAGTGCTCTTACATGGGCCAACGAAGTTGTGCATACCTCTTTGAAGGTATGATGCAGGTTATCCTCTTTCAATTCGCATATGGAATTTACCATATCTAATTGATTTATTTCTTGTAGATTAATCTTATAGGCATGAAGCTCATGAAGTGGATCTCAAATACGAATCAAGAGACAAAAGAGTTGCAGGCCGATGCTGATAATTGGAAGGCACAATATGATAGCCTAAGGATTGACATGGATGCCTTAGAAGAGAAAAGGAGTACCTTGAAGCGGCAGATGAGGCTCATGGCGGCAAAACTGGCAGTAGAGAAGGCTTCTTCCAGTCAGGCTGATAAAGACAAGAGTGTTCTAGAGTCCTCATTTGCTGAGCAACTATCCCGTGCCTTAGAGGAGATTAGAGACTTGAAACACTTGTTGGGGAATAAGGAAGAATACTCAGGAGAGCTCTTGCAATCACTCAGTCGTACTCAAGATTTGCTTTAGATAAAGTTCAAACTCTGGAGGAGTCGATTGTACCGTTAAGGGCCGCCCATGAAGCTGCTGAAGCGGAGAAGGATGGATTGAGAGCTGAGCTTCAAGTTTGGGCAAGGGATTATGATGATCTTGAAGAGGTGGTTGTTGTTGATGTGAGCTGGGCGTATATTAATCTCGCCTTGACATATTCACGGAAATGAGTCAAGAGGGTTTCGACCTTAGTGCTGAAATAGCTAAAACTAAGGAAGCCATGGAGAAGGCTCAACAAGGTCATAACCTCTGTTTACCTGATGCTGAGACTCCTGCTGCTCGTGCCTCTTCATCCCTAATTGCTCCCGCTCCTTCTGCCAATGAAGTCAACCCCCCTCCTGAAGAAATTTAAGAAGTTGGTTCACCCATTTTTTTTATCTTTGTCTCAATTGGTGGTTACCCCCAGTTCCATCGGGGGTAAATTTGAATCGCTTTAAAGACCCCAAATGACAACTTAGGGGCACCTCAATGTATAAAAATTCTATACGGCTAAGTATAAGTTAATACTTGGTTTTTACTTAGTTGTTTTAATATATTAATGCTAGTATGACTTTTGTTTTCCGTTGACTTTTTGATTCACTCTTTAAGTCTTTTGAATGCTTAATTTTCAAGGTTTTTGTTTTTACATTTGAATTTTTGCATGGGGATGCTAGTAATCACTAGTACCTTTTCATAGTAGGTACAATGTTTGAGAGCCTTTTTGTAGTAGGCTTCATTTATGAAAGAGGCCCCTTTATGATTTACATGAAGAAGACGTCTCAACCTCATGATAATACAATAGAGTGATAGGAAGTTTACACATGTTTAAGAATGTTTCCAAGGAATGTTTTTTGTTTGAACTTCCACGACATTTTACATGTGTTTGATTATCGTCTAAAACTCATGTTGCAACTGTTTTTGTTTAACATATTTGATATACCCTTGTATTTCGTAACCGTTTTTCATAGGTAACAGTTTTTCGATATTAATACAAGGGAAAAACTGTTTTTCACTAGTAACAGTTTTTATAAAGATTGGGGTTTCTACCCGCAACTGTTTTTNTTGTATTTCGTAACCGTTTTTCATAGGTAACAGTTTTTCGATATTAATACAAGGGAAAAACTATTTTTCACTAGTAACAGTTTTTATAAAGATTGGGGTCACTGGGACCAGTTCTTGCCTTTGGCCGAGTTTTCTTACAATAATAGTTACCAGTCTAGCATCGAGATGGCCCCATTTGAGGCTTTGTATGGCCGGCGATGTCGTTCCCCTATCAGGTGGTTCGAGCCTGGTGAGGCTAAGTAATATGGTACCGACCAGGTAAGGGATGCTTTGGAGAGGGTGAAGTTGATTCAGGAGAGGCTCCGCACAGCACAGTCCAGACAGAAGAGTTACGCGGATCAGAGGGCGCGTGATGCGTCATTTATGGAGGGAGACAAGGTTCTACTGAAAGTCTCGCCGATGAAGGGTATTATCATGTTTGGTAAGAAGGGCATGCTGAGCCCGAGGTTTATAGGTCCCTTCGTGGTGTTGAGACAAGTTGGGCAGGTTTCCTACGAGCTAGCCTTACCTCCCAATTTATCAAGAGTTCATCTGGTCTTTCATGTATCCATGCTCCGGTGGTACCACACCGACATCTCCCACGTGGTTGATTTCAGCACTATTCAGTTGGATGAGAGGTTGGGCTACTGTTGGTTGATTTCCCAATGCACACGCAAGTGTACGTGGTCGACAAGTAATATAGG
>ML417585.1:0-120321 GCA_005239525.1 Nicotiana knightiana
GAAGTTCAATTGTTCTTCAAACTTCAAAATTCGAATGATAAAACACGATAAATTAAATTCCAATACAAAGAGCCAAATAAAATTAGAAGATGAATTGAAGACTTAAATCTTGAAAATTGGAGAACGAGAGATTAGAGAATGAGAGAAATTCTGAAATTGAGATTGAGAAATGATAGTTGAGTGAAGAAATGAAGAAGAGGAGGGGTATTTATAGTTTTAGAGAAGGTTAATTTTGTAAAATGAAAATAGGTTAAAATTTAAAGAAAAAAAAGTAAATAAAAAAAATAAATAGTCGTTGTACCGGTCCGGGCCGGTTAAACCGGTACACGGTTACGGTTCACTACCGGTCCGGTTACCCGTTTCAAAATAATTAAACGGACCAACCCCCTATGACCCCCTACCCAGCCCACCCGGCCCCCTATGAACCGGGCCGGTCCGGTTCCGATTTTAACCGGTCTGGGCTGGGACGGTTACGGGTCAACCCGGCCCGTTTGCCACCTTTAATCAGAACACAATTATAAACCAATGATTGATTTTTTAACAGGAAGATTTTTATCTATTTAGACCTTATAGGCATGTTGTCTAGGTGCTGAAAAATGATCACAAGCGTTATAGAACTAGTTTACATGTTTATCTCTATAAGCACGATATCTAAGTGTTGGGACTGTTTTTATACCTATTCCTTATGGTCATGATTGTTAAATGATGAAACTAATTTTATATGTTTTAACTATAAGCATAATATCTAGGCGAGTGCAACAGAAGGCCCTAGAAACATGATCTGTAATGAACATAGGAAGGTTTGAGAACATGATTATTAAGGCAGAATTGATAAATGACCTAGAAACAAGATTTCTAATGCAAATGTGAGAATGCACAATTTCAAAGAATGAGATAGGTCCTATGGGCATGATTTCTAATGCATATAAATCATCATCACAATAACATATAGGCATGGTTTCTAATGCATGTAGATATCATAACAATCCTATGGCATGATTTCTACTCGATCCCCGCAAAATATATATAAAAGTCCCCCCCAGCTTTACTATTAACCCCAAATCTGTTTTACAAAAATTATTACTACAGGCCAATACAGAAGAATTACATAATGAAAATTACTATACTATAGGCAGCCTTAGCAGGCCCAATGTTAATCTTGGAAGCCAGGCCTTCAAGCAAGTCTGAAGTATGCCAGTATCTCATAGTACACCAAATGGTCTTCTGGTGTATCAAAGTTCCCAAGGGCCTCAGGGACCCCGTGTAATGCTCACACCAGAAAGCCTTTTAAAAGAAACAGTTTTGTGAACAAGTTTGGAAAAGCCAGCCCCAGTGTGTCAGAGTTCGGAGGAGTCTCATGGACTCCTAGGCAGTGCTCACACTGGAAAGGCAGGACCCTAGATATTGTAAGAGTAGGAGTTGAAAATAGTATATGAAAATAGGAATAGTTTTAGGAAAATAGTTCAGAAGTAAAATAGGAGTAAACAGAGTCATTGCAGCACTCTAAGTTCAAACAAAGATTTTCAGCAATCAAACAATGGACAAAAGAGAATCATGATTACTTCAAGCAAAGTTTCACCTTACCTAGATTTGACTTAGTTTATCACTAGGTGAGCATATAGCATACGGGGATCAGAATAATGATCAGACAACTATACAGGGAAAGGTGGTAGGGGTTAGGAACAGGACAAACATGAAGGCATGCTAGTTGAGAAACAAGTGGATAAGTATTCTGAATGAGATAAGAACATGCTAGAGTCATATTAACATGTTGAACAAGACAATTTCATGAGAGTTGAGGCAAGCTAGTTAACAGAGACATAAAGCAGGCAAAGGCAGGTTGACAGACAAATTATATAACATACTGAATAGGACCTAATGACAGAGACATGCTGATTAAGAGCAAGCAATAGGAAGCACATAGGTTTAGTTGCATATGAAAACAGCCAGATTACTAAATAGGACATAGCAACATAGATAGGCATGCTGATTAGGAGACATGAGTAGGAAGCACATAGGTTTGATTACATAGGAAGAAGTCATGCTAATTAAGATCACTAAATAGGAAAGACATGGATTCCACTACACAGAACTAGTCATGTTAATTGAGCAATAAACAGGAAAGAGAAGAGTATAGCTTCATAGAAGTGGTCATGCTGATTGAAAGCAGTAGACAGGAAAGAGAGGAGTTTAAATACACAGAATATTGAATGACAATAAGAATGGAGACATAATAGTTAGGAGATAACAACAAAAAGTGAGAGTATGCAGAACCCAATAGTCTAGCATTGTCTTTCAGCCGACTAGACAGTACAAGTAACAAATTGGTTTGAATAAGAGCAAGAGTTTTTGTGTGTGTGTGTTTCTTTCTGAATGTGTTCGTGTCCTAAAGAAAAATCAGAGTGAGGTTTATATAGCACTTAGCAAGGTAAACAAATAAGTCAAGAAGATTACAATTCCTAAGTAAGGCAAGCAAACACAATCAATCAGTGAATTGGGGCTAAACCCAAG
This sequence comes from Nicotiana knightiana, assembly GCA_005239525.1. Classification (NCBI taxonomy): domain Eukaryota; kingdom Viridiplantae; phylum Streptophyta; class Magnoliopsida; order Solanales; family Solanaceae; genus Nicotiana; species Nicotiana knightiana. The sequence continues at coordinate 2,512 of ML417585.1, forward strand.
CTAATTGATACAAACAGAATCTGGGAAAATTACCTTAAAGTAAGGAGAATCAATCACTAGTCCCGATTGGGATTCAAATAAGGTAAATAAACCAATCATAGACTGTATAGTAGTCAATTAAATCCCATAAATCAGGCTACAATATAATTAAGGCAAGTAGTACTAAGTAAAGTCACAAATAAGGAAAATAAGTAAAATCATAAAGAAGCACTAATTTTAACAGGAAAATATAATTCAAATCCTAAATAAAATCAGTCAATATATATTGATTGATAGAGATAAACAATAACGGGAAAATATTGAAGTGAGTAATGCAATAAACAAAAAAACCTAGGGTTAGGGAATAGACATGAGAAACGATCAAGCAAGTAAAGAGAATCAAGGTTAAACACTTAAAAACTTGGTATTTTTCAAAAAATTTAAAAGGATGAAACCCTAGCTTTTAGAGAAGATAAAAAATTGGTCAATAGTAAGGAAACACAGGAAGTTTTAAAGAAAAATGGCAAAAGAACTTAAGAATATCTTAGATCTACAAGGATCTGAACAGATTCGAGTAGTATAAGATTAGGGTTTCTAAAAAAAAATGACAGAGATGAAAGGAACCTGGTTTAAAATCATAGATTCGAGTCATAAACACGGAGAAAATAATACTCACAAACGGAGATGGCCATAGGTAGGCTTATGAAAAGGTTTTGAACAAATCTGTGTGGAATCTCTTCGAGATTATTTCATAAATCAACATAATCGAACAATCAGAAGAGGTGAGAGGCCGGAAATTACAGAGAAATCCCATGGAACGGGGGTTTTCCGGTGATGGCGGCTAGGGTTAGGGTGAGTGTTTGAGAGAGAAGAGAGGAGGTAGGGATTCAGGGACGACAGAATTAAGAGAAATGGGGGTGTTAGGGTTTGGGTTATATTTAAAAAGGAAAGGGGTAACGTGGACCGTTGATCTCAGAGATCAACGGCCACGATTAGAGAAGGCTCTGGGTCGGGTAAGGGTTATTTAGTTTGGGCTGGGGCAGATCGGGCTAGGATTTTAAATAATATGGCTGGTGTAATTGGGTTAGGTCCGAAAAAATGATTAAGGAAAAGGGCTATTTGTTAAATACCCAATTAATTTGACAAATAATTTAAAAACTAATTAATAAATTATTAAAAAAAACAATTTTCACGCATAAAGAATGATTTAAAATTTACTTAACATTATAAAAATATAAAAAGCTATTTTCTGGTGAAATAAGATAATTATGCACACATGGGCTATTATTGCAAAGTTATTGAAATTATAACCCAAAAATATAAATGTGGCTATTCCTGAAATAATTAAAGCTTAGTATACAAAAATTAAGCAATAAAATTATTACTTATATAATAAAATACTGGGATAGATTGATAAAAATCTTTAGAAACCAAACAGCCTATCCTTAAAACCGACTCGGATGATCTTTGGAGAAAGGTGCAAGCAAGGGAGTTTTCTGTGGTTGATCATTTGAACAAAACCCCTGCTCAGGTATCCATTTTATCACTACAGAATTCCGAAACACATAGGAATGCATTGATGAAAGTGTTGAATGAGGATTATGTACCTAACAACATTACCAGTGGAGAAATGGACAACATGGTAGGACAAGTATTGCAAAGCCATAAGATCACTTTCCACGAAGATGAATTGCCGCCAGATGGATTAAGCCACAACAGTGCGTTGCGTATCACAGAATAGTGTGAAGACAAATTCATTGCGAGTGTCTTGATAGATAGGGTTTCAAGTCTCAACATTTTGTGATACGCAACGCACTGTTGTGGCTTAATCTGTCCGTTGACTACTTTAAAGAGATTGGGTAAGGGTTTGCATGAAATACGAGCAGGAACTATGAATGTAAAAGAATTTGATGGGTCTCAAAGGGCCACGATCGGAGAAACTAACCTCTGCTTACAAATGGGCCCAACTTGGTTTGATATTGAATTCCAAGTGCTCGACATATCCGCCTCATGCAATCTGCTGTTGGGACAACCTTGGATACACGTCGTTGGGGCTGTAGCTTCTACCCTGCATCAGGCTGTGAAGTTCGAATGGAACCATCAGGAGGTGATCATTCATGGAGAGGGGAGTAACCCTATTTACACCAACCAGATTGTTCCGGTTGTGGAGAATAGAAGGAAGTTAGGGGGAGGTACTTACCATCGCATTGAGCGTGTTAACGCGATCGAGAAGGACAAATGGTGGAGTAGCAAAATAGAAAGCATATTGGCATGGACAGGGTATGAACCCGGCAGAGGTCTTAGCAAGAATCTCCAAGGGGCCACCAAACCAATACAGTTAAAATGTCACAGCAAGACTTTTGGACTGGGATATCAATACACCTGGCACGAGTATCAGAATTGGTCACCACGATGGAGTGGTCCTTATTACCCTCTCGAGCAACCGATACTACAATTGAGCCAATACTTCCATCAGTCCATATGATGTGGGGATTAGAAGAAGATGAAATGGTAGCGGTTTAAGGAATCTATTCTTGGAAGATGAAGATATGGACTGCAGCGTAATAGTTGAGGAGGAGGAAGAGGAAGGCCTCGTTATACAGCCAATGGAGAAGAGGGTTGTTCTCAGGAACTGGACTGCCACACCATCAAGGGCTCGCCGAATTCCGGGGTAGCCTGGCTGCTAGCATCACTTACCCTGAAAATAATTTTTATGAGCATTTTAAAAAAAAAACATTTTATTATTTTGTCATCTTTACTTTGAAACAATTGATTGAATCATTAAAAGTCATTTTTGTTTGCATTTTGGTACTTATCAACGGTTTCCTATTTTATTATTTAGTATTATCCTTCATATTTCTCTTTACGGCATTACTATTTCTTATCTTGATGAACCAACAACTGTGACATATAATGAGACAACGCAACATAAGGATAGTGACTCAGAGGAAATAGAAGAAGAGGATATAATACCCGAGAGAATTGTCAGAGAAGTTGAGAATTTCGAGAACAAGCCTAAGTCCAACCTGGACAAAACTGAGATAGTCAACTTGGGAGATTCCGAAACAGCCAAAGAAACTCGCATAAGCATTCACCTATCCCAATCAGAGAAAGAAAAATACACCCGTTTCCTAAAAGAATATGAAGACATTTTCGCATGGTCTTATGATGATATGACTGGTTTGAGCACATCAATCGTGGCTCATAAACTACCTACCAACCCGTCTGCCGGTAAAACAGAAGCTCAAAAAGTTCAAGCCAGACATAAGTCTAAAAATCAAAGAAGAAGTCACCAAACAGATCAAAGCTAAGGTTCTCAGAGTGGTTGAATATCCGACTTGGTTGACCAACATCGTACCAATTCCGAAGAAGGATGGGAAACTCAGAGTATGCGTCGATTATAAGGACCTAAACAGAGCAAGTCCTAAAGATGATTTCCCGTTACCCAACATGCACATACCGACAATTGTGCCAAGAATGAACTCCAATCATTTGTGGATTGCTTCATGGGATATCATCATATCTGGATAGATGATGAAGATACCGAGAAAATAGCTTTTATTACACCATGGGGGTGTACTGCCATAAAATGATGTCGTTTGGTCTGAAGAATGCTGGGAGACTTATATGAGAGCCATGACAACTATTTTCCATGACATGATACACAAGGAAATAGAGGTATATGTGGATGACGTCATTATCAAATCTAAGAAGGGCACATATCACATAGTAGACTTGAGGAAATTCTTTGATCGGCTTCGAAGGTACAATTTGAAATTGAATCCCGCAAAATGTGCCTTTGGAGTCCCTGTTGGAAAGTTGTTAAGATTCATCGTCAACTACCGAGGAATAGAGCTAGACCCGTCAAAGGTCAAGGCTATCCAGGATTTGCCACCCCCAAAGAATAAGAAAGACGTGATGAGATTCTTAAGGCATCTCAATTATATCAGCCGCTTCATAGCACAATTGACTGTGTGATATGTGAGCGATTTTCAAAATGTTAAAGAAGGATGCCGCAACCAGTTGGACTGAAGACTTCCAGAAAGCTTTTGATAAAATCAAGGAATATTTGTCCAAACCACCAGTCCCGGTCCTTCCAGAACCTGGTAGACCACTGCTACTCTATCTCTACGTACTAGATGGGGCTTTCGGTTGTGTCTTGGGACAACACGACGATACGGGGAGGAAAGAACATGCCATATACTATATGAGTAAGAAGTTCACACCCTACGAAGCATGGTATTGTTTGATGGAACGCACTTGCTATGCTTTGACCTGGATAGCTCAGAAACTAAGGCACTACTTTTGTGCCTATACCACATATCTCATATCAAGGATGGATCCTCTGAAGTACATCTTCCACAAACCCATGCCTACAAAGAAGCTGGCCAAATGGCAGATAATGTTGAGTGAATTCGACATCGTCTATGTGACTCAGAAGGCGGTTAAGGGACAGGCATTAGAAGATCATCTTGCAGAAAATCCTGTGGGAGGAGAATACGAACCACTAAAAATGTATTTTCCCGTCGAAGAAGTATCATTTGTATGAGAAGATATCATCGAAGCCTATGACGGTTGGAGAATGTTTTTCGATGGAGCCGCAAATTTCAAATAAGTGGGTATCGGAGCCGTTTTGTTGTCAGAGACGGGTAAAAATTATCCGATATCCATGAAACTCAGATTTTCATGCACTAATAATATGGCGAAATATAAGTCTTGCATCTTGGAGCTCAATTTGGCCATTGACATGAATATCCAGGAATTACAGGTACTTCGTGATTCAGATCTTCTGGTACATCAGGTTCAGGGAAGGTGGGCTACAAAGAATACCAAGATATTACCATATCTATATCATGTGCAAGAGATGATGAAGAGGTTCACGAAGATGGAATTCAGACATGTCCCGAGAATCTAGAATGAGTTGGCAGATGCACTAGCCACTTTGTCCTCCATGATACAACACCCGAATAAGAAATTCATCGACCCTATTCCAGTAAGGATTCACAATCAGCCAGCTTACTGCGCTCATGTTGAAGAAGAAACATATGGGAATCCGTGGTTCCATGATATCAAGGAGTACTTAGCAAAATGAGTACATCAAGGAGTACTTAGCAAAATGAGTACCCGGAGCATGCAAATCATATTCAGAAACGCACGCTCTGAAGATTGTCCAACCATTTCTTCCAAAGTAGAGGAATTCTGTATAGAAGGACTCTAGATCTAGGTGTGTTGACGCCAAGGAGGTTTCCAAATTGCTCGAAGAGGTACATGCTGGAACTTGCATACCACACATGAACGGTTTCGTTTTAGCCAAGAAGATATTGGGATCAGGATATTTTTGGATGACTATGGAAACGGATTGCATCAGATATGTCCCGAAATGTCATCAGTGCCAAATACACGCAGATATGATACGGGTGCGACCAATTGAACTCAATGCAACAAGTGCACCTTGGCCTTTTGCTGCTTGGGGAATGGATGTCATTGGTCCAATCAAGCTCGCTGCTTCAAAGGGGCACAGGTTCATTTTAGTGGCTATAGACTACTTCACAAAATGGGTTGAGGCTGGATCTTACAAAGTTGTAACCAAGAAATTCGTCCCAGATTTTGTCATAGCGTATTGTTTGCCGATTCGGGTGCCGGATTACATCATCACCGACAACACCGACAACCTCACCAGTGATTTAATGAAAACTATGTGCGAAATCTTCAAAATCAAGCATAAAATTCGACAGCATACCGGCCTCAAATGAATGGAGTCGTGGAGGCCGCCAACAAGAATATCAAGAAAATATTGAGAAAGATGGTAGAAAATCACAAGCAGTGCCACGAGAAATTACCATTTATCTTATTGGGATATTCTACCACAGCCCGCACATCGACCGCGGCAACTCCTTATTTGCTGGTCTACGACACTGAAGCTGTCATTCCTGCCGAGGTCGAAATTCCTTCCTTAAGAATTATACAAAAAGCTAAACTCAGTGATGCAGAATGGATAAGAAGTCGCTACGAGCAATTAGCTCTCATTGATGGGAAAACAATGAATGCAGTGTGTCATGGTCAACTTTATCAGAACAGAATGTCCAGAGCTTTCAACAAAAGGGTCAGACCTAGACAATTCGCACCAGGGTAGTTGGTGCTAAAGCTGATCTTCCCGCATCAGGATGAAGCCAAAGGGAAATTTTCACCCAATTGGGAAGGGCCTTACATGGTTCACAGAGTACTGACAGGAGGAGCACTCATACTCGCAGAAATTGATGGAGAGATTTGGCCGAAGCCTATCAACTTAGACGCAGTCAAAAGATAATATGTTTGAATGTTTGCATTTCTTCATCTTATGTAATTGAACTACGCTTGACCTGATTCCCATTTAAGAGGGGATACGTAGGAAGCCCTGTGGGTTCGGTCACAATTCAATAAAATTTTCATTTTCCCCACAACCAGAAACTGGGGCAGAATTTTGAGGAGGACCCTCAAAATTTCGGAGCAAGTCTAGCCGACGTCATCATATGCAGAACGGTCAGAGAATCGCCTAAGTAAACTGAGGCAGAATTTTGAGGAGGACCCTCAAAATTCTAATGCAAGGAAGTTGCAATGTCTCTAAAGTGTCACAGTCATTGGTTCATCTAATTTATTCGATATTGCAAACTAAGTAACTACATTCATCATATGCACGTATATTTTTTGAAAACTTTATTTTATGAAACAGCCAGATGCTACCCATGGTGACTCGAGCAGGATTTTGATGCAAAGCAAGGCAAAGCAAACAGGCAAAGGCACGAACCAACCTTCCCCGTAGAACTCACGATTTTCCTTTGGATGCAGGAACAAGGAATATTCGTAAATACGTGCACACCTCAGAATCACTATCTTCATAACGACAAAGCTGCCAAACTCAAATATATCTCTAGCTAAGAAATACTCTGTTATCACTTATTATCTGTTCATTGCATGAGACTATGCATTGTCTCCATTTTGCATGAGGCTAAGCTCTGCCTCCTTAATTGCATAAGGCTAAGCACTGCTTTCCCCTGCATGAGACTAAGCATTGTCTTCATTTTGCATGAGACTAAGCACTGTCTCCATTTTGCATGAGGCTAAGCCCTGCCTCCTTAATTGCGCAAGGCTAAGCACTGCCTTACCCCGCATGAGACTGAGAATTGCCTCCATTTTGCATGAGGCTAAGCCCTGCCTCCTTAATTGCATAAGGCTAAGAAATGCCTTCCCCTTCATAAGACTAAGCATTGTCTCCATTTTACATGAGACTAAGCATTGTCTCCATTTTTCTTGAGGCTAAGCCCTGCCTCCTTAATTGCATAAGGCTAAGTAGTGCCTTCCCCTGCATGAGACTAAGCATTGTCTCCATTTTGCATGAGACTAAGCATTGTATCCATTTTGCATGAGGCTAAGCCCTGCCTCCTCAGTTGCATAAGGTTAAGCACTGCCTTTCCTCGGATGAGACTAAGCATTGTCTCCCATCCTGCATAAGGCTAAGCTCCGCATCTCCTTGTATAACCCCAAATGCTATGCTACTTGAAATCTATCACTATTATCTACTTTTCTTGGGGCTAAGCTCTGGCCCCGATCTTGCATAAGACTAAGCTCTGTCTTGTTTCGCTTCGCATAACCAAGCATCATGTCGTAGCGTCTCATGGGCTGAAATATCGCCATTTTGTCTGAAGGCATCATCCTCATAGCTGGAAGACACCATGACATGGCCTGAGGATCTCTCAATATCGCACATCATTATTCAAAGGCGTCATAGTTCAGAGGCACCATTTCATGGCCCGAGAACATCATTTCATAGCCTGCGAATCCCTTATCTCACGATTCATGCCCCGGGACGTCATGGTCGAAGGACATCATCCCCATCGTCCAAAGACAGCTTTCATGGTCCAAAAGGAAATTTGCATCATGTTTAAGTTCTCTCAATAATCCATATATATTTGCATGCATCGTGTTTTAAGTTTTGCAGGTAATCCATGAAGTAACCGTTCTTCAAACCGGAGATATCTTCGCTCCGGTTTCCGTCATGACATTCACATCCTGCAATTATTTCAAACGTAACCAACCACCGTCCGTCACCCGTTACCATATAATAACCGTTCGAATAGCCATAACCATTCCAAGGTACATCTTTTCACAATTCCTATATCGTCCTATCCAGAAGAGCTTGCTCGTTCCTACAATAACTCCATCGGCTTATTCCACTGTTGGATCCAGACCTACACATGCCTGATTCTCGTAAAACCAGGGGTATGCAGGCAACTCAGAAACCGGAGTTTGGCCTATAATTTTTCAAATCTCCCTATTCGGTCAAAATCGGTCATCATTTTTTTAACCGACAACTCTTTCATCATTCCCGGGTAAAGAGGAGCAGCTGTTGATATCCAATTTTTCCCTCTTATTTTAAATATCTATATATATACTTTAAAAATAGTATATATGCATCATATTTTAGTTTATAAGCATATACAAGAATTTTCCATAATCCTCCAGAAATTTTAGAGCTTTTAAATTGATTTTTCTGCATTCAAATTACTTGAATAATTATTAATTATTTCTTTAAATTATTTTTTAGATGACTCAATTATCTAAAATCATTATATTTGCATATATAATATTTTCTCTAGGTATTTTATTCTATTTTTTTTTACATTAGTATTTTAGGCTACTTGCACAATCTTGCAATAATAGTATTTTACATTTGTATTGCATTTGTCATTTTATTCAGGGTCAAAGCCATATCCTGCATTTTTATAATCTTCTACTATTATTTTAAAATATTAATTTGCATAAATGACATTTTTATATTTTATTTAATTAATTTATTAAATTATTTTCCCCTTAATTCCTCTTTTTTAAACTTGGCCCAAAATTGGTATTAATTTCAGACCCAAATCTCTAGCCCAATTTCCCCAGCCCAAGCCAAAAAACCCTCTATTCTAACCCGTTCGGTACTTGTTTAAACGGCTCGCCCAACCCCACACTTTAATCTTGGCCGTTGATCTCAAATGATCAACGACCCCTAATAAACCAACCCATCTCCTTATATCTCTATAACCCTAACCCATTTCTCCTAAGACGCCACCCCTAAATCTTCTCTTCTCCTCTTCGCTCAAGCCCTAGCAGTCGTCTCTCTTATTCTATCCAAAATCCGACTTCAACATGGAATCACTCTATGATTCCCTTTCCATTTATGCTCTGTCTCGTCGTTTCTTACCCGATTTTGGTATTACATAAGTACTTGCTCTATTTTGGCAAGTGTAAATTTCCTAATCAAGGGAGATTAGATTCAACCATTTGAATCTGGACAATATTTGGTCCATATACAACATGACCATGACTATATGGGTCCGATTAGCCAGGATTCCCGGCCAATCTTCGATTTCTATAAACTAGGGTTTACCTTTTTTTTTTTTTGCCTAATCCGATTTTCATTTGATTCTTCATGTTAATACTTCCTTATTTATTTTTGATTTTATAGTTTTCCTTGTTTACTTGTTCGATTTCTGTCACTATATAAACCCCTCCCCCATTCCCCTTTTAGAGAGAACTTTGAATCGTTATAATCTCACTAAAACTTAGAGCTCTATTCTGTTATTCCTTCATTATCTCGTTCTATACTTTGGTTCTTGTCCGGCTGAAAGCCAAGGCCACTGAAATTCTGGGTTCTTGCTCCTCGTTGATATTCGGAACACTGTGGACTTTTGTTCTTTCTTGTATTTTTGCTTAACTGCTAAGTTACTGAACCTCGTAGTTTCATTCCCATTTGCACATGTTTTCACTTCTGGAAGTTGTAGTTTAATGATTTTTTCTAGGTTGTTCTTGTGTGCAATTTCGATTGCCTTACTTCAGTTTTAGGTCTCGTTAACCTTTCACTTCATTATGTTGACAATTTGAAACATGCCTAAACCTGATTAGAGCGAATTAGATTCCTTTCAAGCTTATCTAGCCTATGTGTTGCAACTTACTGATGTTTAGGGCCTTTGCATCTCTTTGTTGTCTAATTTTGCTATCATTCATGTTACTAGAACATGCTTTACTTACATGATTTGTATCCATTTAATAGACCAGTTGATTGTGTTCAAAATCATAGATGTGTAGCTTAACTATGTAGCATAAGTCTGTCTCATGTCATGTCATATCCTGTCTATGTAGCATGTTTGATCATGTTCCTTATTAGTATGCTCCTAACATGTCTTGACTTCCCAGTAGTTGCAATGATCTGTTTGATCCTGTTCCTTATTATTTATGTTGCAGGGATGATACTTTAGGCTAAAAAACTTAGGACCCCCCCCCCATCTTGCCTTAAAATCAATTATTTTCTTTATTTGCCCAACTTCTTGTATTTTCTCTTTATCTGGACTAATTCATATAATTCGAGCTCGGTCGGGACCCACATTTGTGGACCTCAAGGAATTCCTAACTCCTTCTCCTCGAGGTAATTTGAGCCCTTACCCGATCTTTGGTGATGCAAACTGGTTAAACCGGAGTTAGTTGCAAATAGGTGCCCTAACGCACCTCAAACCCGTTAGGTGGCGACTCTCTCTTTTGACACCCTTCCATAAAAGAGTTGTCACGTGTCGAAACCCGATTTCGCAAAAAAAAAGGGTGCGACAACCACGAAGAAGCAAATAGCACAATATACCACAGTCCGAAAAGAACATAATCAATGCGCAATCAATCATTCAACACCCTAATACCCCTCTCACTCAAATTCCGCTATAAGGCCCAAATGGCACCGCACCAAGTGTGCATATAACCAACGAATCACCCTCGTGTAGCATAGAAGAGTAATACATAGAATATTTCTGAACACGAATAAGCTCAACTCTAACTGAATGGCACATCCCTCAACAATAGCGGTATGGAGCCAACTAATCAGACTCGATGTTGAATACATATCCTCCTTAGGCCTACCAATGGCCCCCAGATATATCATGGTCATCCACAAATAGATACATAACCCTCCGAAAGTTCACAATGACTGAACCATAATACATACTATCACCTGACTGGCTTTGATCACATTTTCACAGTCCACAACCACAAAACATTCTGCTCTTAAGAACTCCCAGTCTCCAGATCCATAGAGCACACGAATCACCATATCTGATCTCAATTCCAATGCCTGAATGTCTAACATATTTCTCATACACTATCATCTCACGAGGGATACTTCTCTAATTTTTCTGTGTCGCATAGCAATATCTGAAATCGGTCGTTGATCAACCAGGAGAGTATTGCAATACCAATGAAGTATCCATAAATCAAAACACAGTGCGCCTTATGAAATGTACGCTCTCCTAAAGCAACACCAAATAGTAATATCATTCACCTAGTCATCTGAAACCGTCCATGTTGTCTAAGAATTCATGACCTTCCCTTCAAAACTGAATTATGACCTTGAACATGCAAATCTCAATCCTATACAACACACCACATCTATCATCCCATCATATGAAAAGCACGAAAATCTCATGATCAACTTTGATTCGCTAGAAGAATGCATACCCGATCAGTCGAAAACCTTCCATTTGATCTCATCCAGGAGAAAATCCCAATACGCAATATGTTCCTCACGCCAGTAAGAAATATCCACCTCAAACCGTGATAGAAATCATCGAGAACTCTTCGAAATCCATTTGCACATAACCAAGCTATTGGAACTGAATCCCTCTAACTCAACCAAGCCACGAAGGTCGCCAAAACCCAAGAGCATTGCCACTAAACACCTGTACCGACTCACCACATTATAAGTACCCCAAGAACCGATCATACTCATTACGATGCTGATCCAACCTACTACCAAACTGTCTTATTTCTCCGATTTCCTTCCGGGTTACCCTCAAGGTGACACTTCTCCTTGCCATAACACCACGGTCCTTAACCCAAAACTCACTCTACAAGATCCTAAAATAAAACCACACCGCCCTAAGGCCCATAAGACATTGTATTCCCTTTTAGCACCCCCAAAGTACCACAATTGAGGCACCCACTCTAAAGAGACCTTATGTGAGTCTAAATTCATTTCTTCATATTCTTGATACTGAAATGTATAATTCATAATGATATAGAAATAACGCGAGTCCCGACACCATCTAATGTAAATCTCTGGTTCTAGCCATATACAAATTCGGAAAACTCTCAATTGCTACATATAAATCTTGAACCCATGAAAACCTTCTAGAGAGTCATCTACTCTACTCACATCTCTATTGTACCCCCCAACGGGCCAAACGGCCTATGCTCCATTAGCATGACGACACCCAAAGAAGTAGCCACATATTAACGCAACCAAGCAAATTCCTACTCCTTGCACACTACATCCTTCACGAATAATCACTCATTCATTCCATGATTCCCATATACCCATAGAGTGTAATACAACGTATATCCAGAAATTTCCTTACTCGAGTCATCCTCGAACTCAACCTCTGCAAGTCATAACTGATTCACAAGTATACCTCAAACCGAAACCAATACAACACATAATCGTGCAGTCAACTCATCGATAACAGACTCCCCCACTTGGCTCAAAGCCATGGAATGAAATATCTGATAACTTACAATAACCACACCCCATTACTGCAGTGAGATTCAACTAAATCCTTCATAATGTCATGTAACACAAACCACCTAATACTTCAAATTATTTGCAAATCTTGCATTCACCTTGTAACAGTCAAGGAAACTTCCACAAGCGGTCCAAACTCAAATTACAACACATATAATTCACTGGTAAAAGAGAACCCTCTACAAAACAACATAGGGATCACGCAACCTCAGGACACCCCGCATGAGATAACCCACCTGCTTTGCCTCAAACTAGAATCTCTCTATACTCCTCCCACAGCCACAACTACTACGCCATCACTTAATCTTCCCGAGTCTAAACTTATAACAAGACATGAGAACCTAATTTGTTCTATAGGTAAACAACACGAAATATCCTCCAATACACTCATGACTCGGGACTATACGTCACATAAAGACAGAAATCAAGCACCCAATAGTTTTTTTACATGAAATAAACTCCTTTCGTCACATTCAAACAATCTGGACACTTCCCGCAGTCACATTAGACTCGTTATATAGCCATTTAACAACTCATCGAGCCCTAAATTCCACTAATAGGGACGCAACCAGACTTATAAGTCCAAATGTACGTGCTCACACAATCGGAATCCCTGTTCTCAAGATACAGCCAAATCTCGGCCTCAAGTCCTCCATACTGCCCATCATGAGCATGCCAAAATCACATCTCGCACCTCATCTATGGAAATAACAAGTCGTCAATGCATAACTGATACCGAGCGCCTATGTGCGCATACGAATGCGTGGAAGAAATTCAAAGAGTTACGCTTTAAGCTGAATCAATACCGCACGATAAGGAAAGAATGATGGAAAGTTTATCCTTAATGCCCTGTAGCCTCTTGAAGATAGGTATGGACGTCATCATAACGATCCACAAGACTCTACTAGACACTTGCTCATGACTTGTAGAACCTATGAACCTAGAGCTCTGATACCAACTTATCACAACCCAAAATCCAACTAGTCGTGATGGCACATAACCCAACCCGCTAGGTAAGCCAATTAACAACTATCCAATTCCAATGATATTTAATAAGATAATAAGTAAAGAAAATATCTGAATATTATACAATTCCCAAGGACTGGTAGTACAAATCATGAGCTTCTAAGATGAGAGTTTATAAAGATGATATGAAATAAATATATCATTTCGAAATATACATAAGCAAATTTTTATAATCTAAGGCTACCATGAACAAGAGGTAGTTATAGCTAGAACGTAGGTATATCTTCAAATCCAGCTCCCCTCGAGCACAACAACATCAACATACAACATCTGCATACAAGGTGTAGAAGTGTAGTATGAGTACAACTGACCCCATGTACTCAATAAGTAACAAAACTAACCCCAGGTTGAAAGTAGTGACAAGCTGGAACAAAGGTCGGAGCCCAAAACCAATAGCCAACAACTGTTCATAACAACATAATGAAAGTAATAAAAGAAGTAACTCATAGATAAAATGCTCAGCTCGTTCATAGTTCCAGAAAAATAGGCCTGCTTTTCAAGTATATCAGTAAAAACCAAATCTTTTACCGAAATCGCCGAAAATATGGGTAAGTTTGAAAACTGTGATTTTCTCAAAAGGCTTTCAACAGGTAAATGTTTCATTTTCAAATGGCATGAGGAGAATACATCTTTATGCCTACATATGAATGTATGCATGCCAATTGTAATACCATGCAGTGATGAAACCATATGCATACTCTCGGTGCATCAATGCACTCAGTCCTCCCAATCACTCAATCCTCACAGTCACTCAGTCCTCACAGCCACTTAGTCCAGACAATCACTCAGTCCTCCCATTTATTCGGCACTCGGCACTCGCACTCAGTAGGTACCTGCGCTCACTGGGGGTGTATACAGACTCCGGAGGGGCTCCTTCAGCACACGAGCTATAATAATCCAATCATGGCATAAATCAATAAAAAAAGTTATGGCGTGCAGCCCGATCCCATAAACATCCTCACCATCAGGCCCTCGACCTCACTTAGTCATCAATCTCTCCAGTTTCTCGGGCTCTTAGTGTCATGAAAAATTAGCCCAAGAATAATGATATGATGTATCAATAAATGGTTACAGAGACAGAAAATGATCTGCATATGAATGCATATGACTAAGTATGTAAATGCATTGTAAGTAGATAACTCAAAAGGCATAAATGACCTCGGTGGGTCTCAACAGAATAAGCATGTAGCCTACACATGGTTTTTAACATGAATAACAACTAAAAAGCTCTAGTACCTAAAGATTTCATGGTTACAGATAAGACCAGGTAACTACACAGTGCCACAGGAATAACGAAGTCATAATTCACACAGTGCACGCCCACATGCCCGTCACCTAGCAGGTGCGTCACCTCAACACCAAACATATAACACGTAATTGGGGGTTTCATACCCTCACCACAAAGTTTAGAAGTGTTACTTACCTCGAACAAGTCAAATCCAATATCGAGCAGGCCAAATGATGCCCCAAAATACCATCATACGCATACCGACCTCCGAACGGCTCGAAACTAGCCAAAAGCAACTCAAATACATCAATTAATGCCTAAGGAAAAATTTCCAAATGAAAAAGGTCAAATCTTTAATCAAAGCCTGAAATCAACCCAAGAAGTCCAACCCGGGCCCGTGCCTCGGAACACGTCAAAACTTATAAAATTTGACAACTCATTAAATTACGAGTCCAACCATACTAGTTTCACTCAAATCCGACTCTAAATCGATGTTTAAATCTCAAAAACTCACTCTATGAAACTTTAGGCTAAACTCTCCAATTTTCTCTTTTGGAACCCTCAATCAAATGCTAAAAATGAAGATAGATTTATGATATAAAATTAAAATTGAGTAGAGAACACTTACCCCAATTCTTATGGTGAAAATTGCTTCAAGAATCGCCTCAATCCGAGCTCCATAGCTCCAAAAATGTAAAAATGGCCGAAAACCCCGAAATTGAGTAAGTATTCTGCTCAGACATTCTCTTACGCAAACGCGAAAAATCCATCGCGTTCGTGATGAACAAAAATAATTTGCCCCCAAAAAGCACTACGCGTCCGCGATACACCCCATGCGAACGCGATGACCACTTATGCCAAAGCTTCTCGAACGTGACTCACATTTTATGATCGCATTGAAGAATTCTCCAGCTCCCAGTAGGCAAATTTCAACACTACGCGACTGCAGCTCCTCATATGCGAACGCGGATAGTAACCATACGACCCTACGCGAACCAGCCACTCCATCGCGATCGCGATGAAGAAAATGCCCCAGCTCCAAATTTCCTCTACGCGATCGCGTATCCACCTGCGCGATTGCGAAGGACAATCGAGGCACTGGAAACCAGCAACAACCAACAATGAAAACATGAAGAAAAATGATCTGAAATAAATCCGAAGCACGCTCGAGCCGCTCGGAACCCCGTCCAATTATACCAGCAAGTCCCATAACATAACGCAGACCTACTCGAGGCCTCAAATCATGTATAACAACATCGAAACAACGAATCACACCTCAATTTGAACTTGATGAACTTTAAATTTTTCAACTTCCAACACTTGTGCCGAAACATAGCAAATCAACCCGGAATGAACCCAAATTTAGCACACAAGTCTCGAATGATATAACGAAGTTATTCGAATTTTCGGAACCACAATCCGAATTCGATATCATCATAGTCAACCCCCGGTCAAACTTATAACTTTCCAAACCTTCAAATTTTCAACTTCCGCCAATTTGTGACGAAACCTTCTAGAAACATCCAAATGCAAATCTGAGCATACGCCCGAGTCCAAAATCAACATATGGACCTAACAGAACCATCAAAACTCCAATCCGAGGTCAAATGCTAAAAGTCAAACTTGGTCAACTCTTCCAACTTAAAGCTTCCTAGTTTGAGAATCATTTTTCCAAACTAATTCCTAAATACCTGAAAATCAAAACCGATGATTCACATAAGTCATAATACATAATACGACGATGCTCAAGACTTCAAATAGCTAAACATGATGCAAATATTCAAGATGACCAGTCGGATCGTTACACATGTGTTGTTCTATTAGCGTTGGAGAATTTTTTGAAAATGTTCTCTCGAAGAAATTTTTAAGAACAAAGAGGATGAACTATTTGGAAACACATGTTATTATTTGTTTCACCACTTCAATCACCATTTTCACATATAAGTCTTGTTCTATTAGTGTTTGGACTGATCTTTTGAAAATGTTTTGTTGGAAAAATTTCTAAGAACTTCTGAAAATAATTTGTGTTTGAATAGTTTAGTTTCTACCCAATCACAGTAGACTTTCTTTCTTTGAGATGTTTTCTTTTGAATCAAAACACTTCGATTTCTTGGCCAACAACAAGCAATTATCCTTTGGCGAATAAATCTTGATTACTATTGATTAATGTGCTAATAAAGCATTAATCTAATCCCAACAGTTAAAATCACAAAATTAAAAGATGCATTGGGATCTGAATTTTCTTAAAATAAATTTCTATCGAATATCATATAATCATATAAATTAGAACCATCTTTGGTTGAGGTAAAAAAAAAAAAAAGAGGAAGGATGAAAGTTGGAACACCGGAAAAGGACCATTTTACATTAAGAAGCTAAACACAAGAAAAGTAGAAGAAAAGTTCCTTTATTTACTAATTTCAAACTTTTATACTATTACTTTTATGTTAGACACATATGAAGAAACCTTGTCTTTTATTTTCTTCGCACTATACCAAACAAACAACAAAATAAATTATGAATATCTTATACGATAAATAAATAAATGAATTTCTCTTTTCTTTGTGTTTCTCCTTTTCCTTTGTTAAACCAAATATGCTAGAAAGAACTAGGACACAAATAAAATAGCTCTTCACAACTTATTATTTTATACTATTAACCATTTAAATGTTGAAAACAATTCATCTCATAAATATAAACGTTCTTTAAAATTGCGCGAAGCGCGACAAATTCACTAGTTCATATAATAATGAGAGACAAAAAAGCCTACATGGCTTTAATCTAGTAGTGAAAGCGTAATGCATTATGTGTGAGTTAGATGCACGTCATGGTATTAAACTCTACTCTATACAAAAATATGATAATCTATATCTATCTATCTATCTATCTATCTATATTATTATAAAAGTGGAAAGCCCTAAACTAAAAAGTCAAAAGACCTAATTACCCTTTTCAAAAATATAAATACCCTACTTAAATATAGACAACTATTATTTAATAATAATAATAATTTATATCTATATCTATCTATATTATTATAAAAGTGGGAAGTCCTAAACTAAAAAGTCAAAAGACCTAATTGACTTTTAAAAAATGTAAATACCCTACTTAAATATATACAACTATTATTTAATAATAATAATAATCTATATCTATATCTATATTATTATAAAAGTGGGAAGCCCTAAACTAAAAAGTCAAAAGACCTAATTACCCTTTTAAAAAATAGAAATACCCTACTTAAATATATACGACTATTATTTAATAATAATAATAATATATTACTAATAATATGTATTAACTAAAAAAGAAATCGGAGAAAACGGTAAAAGAAGAAAATTACGTGTTGTGTCTTTTCCTAAACGTTGTGTCCCTTCTAAATTTGTACTACACTAATAAACTTCTTATAAATTATGTTTCAATTGTTGGAGTCCCACCTATTACAAGGCTCTCAAAAACAACCAAAGAAGAAATTAATTCATTTTCCTTACTGCATCAATATAATGCTTCTATAAATGTTCCACATGGATTCTCTTAACACTTTTAGCGAATAAGATTTTCAGCCGAACAAAGTTATTGTGCTTCTTCACTGAATTACATTTCTTTGCAAGAACGCATTCAATTTCCAATGCTGCATCTATTAAGATCCAATTTTTTACTGGAGAACTGCGTACTTTTCACGTCTATCATATTTTTATTTGTAAAACTTAAAATTATAGCGCGTGGCCATGCATAAGAGTTCCTTTATAAGTATATATTGCCCGTCAAGTGGCTAAAATATATACGGAGAGCACTAAATTTTTTTTATGTATCTTGTTGTTTGGTCCCAAGCAGGATTAAGAGACTGCATCATAGAAATACTTTACCATAGGTAATATTTGCATCCCTCGTCCTAAAAACTGTGGCAGATAAGAACTTAGACTCAAGCTTTTAAAAGAAGGCTTGGCTTCCACGATGAAAGATGATTCTGTAAGATTATTTTGTGTAAAACTCCGTCCATGATATATTCTTATTGAATACATTTGTAATGAAAAACCAGTTGTGCTTCGAATACTGCCATTTTTAATGCCTGAATTTGTGTCATGATAATGCTCTTTCTTCTTTATTTTTCAAGCTACCAATTTCCTCAAGATCAAGTTTTTCATCAAAATTTTTCTCATGATATCTGCACTTTGCATATAGTAATACCTCAAAATGATTCATATGCATGTTGTTATATGTTTGAGAGTAAGTTCTTATCTTAGTTGTTCTCATTCAAGAAATGGGCACGCTTTTATATGTACAAATTTTTTATGTTTTAAATTCTTACTATTTTAATGTTATTATGATAGAATTACTTTTTTACTTTATTCATATTTTAACTTCCTAGTCTTAGGGTGCGCACTTTACGCGTGTACCTGTATCAATAAGCATATAATTTTTAAAAACTACTTAAATATTATTGAATAATATATTCGAGTTATCGAACAAATATCAAAGAAAAAAACTATAAATTTGTACAAATGATGAGTGTTAACATAATCTATTCAGTAGAGTCACGTCTTTTAATAATTGAATACAAAATGTAATTGTATATTAAAACAAGATATATATTTAGTCTATACCTTGTTTGTCGCTTCTCAGATGAACTTGAGAATAATTTTTATAAAAAAAATCAAAAAACTTTTAAATCTTCAGGGGCTATGTTTTTACCGAAACTAAAAAGAAAGTACGATAACTTGTAAATTGAACTGATAAAATTATAAATTAGAATATAATTTAAGATAAATATATTGAATAATGATTGGGGACTTTCACGAACAAACTTTTTTCTTTTATTGAGTTAGTTATATAGGATCAATATTCAATAATTTCATAAGCTTACACTTTATTTTATTACTCAAACACAAATTTTAAAAAAAGTATTTTACAAAAAATTATTCTTTGAGATGGGAAATACGCGCAAAAATATAAGTTCCTAAAAAGATATAATTATTTCAAACTTTTCTCCTACTCAAGCAATATATTATTCGCTTATCAAACTTACTCTTTGGGATGGGAAACACGTCAAAAAATATAAATTCCTAAAAAAACACAAATTATTTTCAAATTTCCTTATTCAAACAATATATTATTCTCTTATCAATTTGTGTAATATTATAAAATTATATTTAATAATTAAAATAAATACATACTAAGATTTAAATATATATAAGTAGTTCATATTTTGGGCAGGGACTTCACCTGCCTGAACCCTAGAGCCGCTTCTCAATCACACAACAGCAGATTAGCAAAAATGGCTTCTCTGTGTCGTTTCAAACCCAAAAAACTCTCCACTATTTCACCAAGATCAACATCCTTATTCTACAGCTCCGAATCCCTCAACAACCCGGACCCGAGCACCCGAATTCCGACAACTCACAATCCTAAAACCCCAGAAAAAGTAGAAGATCTCATTTGCAGAATGATGTCTACTCGCGTGTGGACTACACGCCTTCAGAACTCCATTAGGAATCTTGTTCCTTCATTTGACCATGAACTTGTTTACAATGTGTTACACAATGCGAAAAACTCTGAACACGCGTTACAGTTCTTTAGATGGGTAGAAAGATCCGGTCTTTTTAGGCATGGCAGAGAAACCCATTTCAAGATTATTCAGATTCTTGGTAGGTCTGAGAAGCTTAATCATGCTAGGTGTATACTTCTTGATATGCCTAATAAGGGTGTTGATTGGGATGAGGATTTATGGGTTTTGATGATTGATAGTTATGGTAAAGCTGGGATTGTTCAAGAGAGTGTTAAGTTGTTTCAGAAAATGGAAGAGTTAGGTGTTGAAAGGACAGTTAAATCGTATAATGCTTTGTTTAATGTGATAACACGTCGAGGGCGATATATGATGGCCAAGAGGTATTTCAATAAGATGGTTAGTGAGGGTATTGAGCCTACTACACATACGTATAATCTGTTGATTTGGGGTTTCTTTTTATCGTCTAAGTTGGATACTGCGATTAGGTTCTTTGAGGCTATGAAGAGTAGGGAGATTATTCCTGATGTAGTGACTTATAATACTATGATTAATGGATATAACCGGGCTAATAAAATTGAAGAGGCTGAGAAGTACTTTGTGGAAATGAAGGCTAGGAATATAGAACCGAATGTGATCAGTTATACCACCCTGATAAAAGGATATAGTTTGGTTGGGCGAGTAGATGATGCATTGAGATTGTTTGAAGAGATGAAGAGTTTTGGTATTAAACCGAATGCCATTACGTACTCAACACTGTTGCCTAGTCTATGTGAGGGACGGAAAATGTCTGAAGCTAGGATGATTTTGAAGGAGATGGAAGAGAAGTATATTGCACCAAAGGATAACTCTGTATTCATAAGATTAATATCTGGACAGTGTGAGGCAGGTGATTTAGATGCTGCAGCTGATGTTCTGAAAGCTATGATCAGGTTGAGTGTTCCCACCGAGGCTGGGCATTATGGTGTCTTAATTGAGAATTTCTGCAAAGCTGGTGTCTATGATCGAGCTGTCAAATTGCTGGATAAGCTTATTGAGAAAGAAATCATCTTGAGTAGTAGTTTGCCTATGGAACCAAGTGCATATAATCTGATTATTGATTACCTATGCAATAATGGCCAGACAAGTAAGGCTGAAACTCTATTTAGACAGTTGATGAAAATTGGGATTCAAGATCCTGTTGCCTTTAACAATCTTGTCTGTGGACACTCAAGAGAAGCGGCTCCTGATTCGGCCTTTGAACTTTTGAAGATTATGGGCAGGAGAAAGGTTCTTTCTGATGGTATTGCTCACAAGTCACTTGTTGAGAGCTATCTGAAGAAAGGGGAGCCTGCTGATGCTAAAGCTGCTTTGGACAATATGCTTGAACAGGGACATGAACCCGACTCATTGTTGTATAGATCAGTGATGGAGAGCCTGATGGGAGATGGAAGGGTTCAAACAGCAAGTCGAGTGATGAAGATTATGTTGGATAAGGGAGTGAAAGAACACATGGATTTAATTTCTACTATCTTGGAAGCCCTCCTAATGAGGGGCCATGTTGAGGAGGCGCTTGGAAGAATTGAATTGTTGTTACACAGCAGTCTCTCACCTGATATTGACGGTCTCTTGTCCGCTTTATGTGACAAAGGAAAAACAGCTGCTGCTCTAAAGCTGTTAGATTTTGGTTTAGAGAGAGATTGTACCATAGACTTTTCAAGCTATGATAAGGTGCTGGATTCTCTTGTAGCTGCTGGGAAGACACTTAATGCTTATTCTATGTTGTGCAAGATGATGGAAAAAGGAGGGGTTAAAGATCACAAGAGTTGTGAGGAGTTGATTAAGAGCCTAAATCAAGAGGGAAACACAAAGCAAGCAGATATTCTGAGAAGAATGATCATTGGAAAGGATACAACTCTTGACAGCAAGAAAGCGAAGAAAAAGACAGCCATTGCTACCTGATTGCTGTAACTTTGCGAGAAGTTTTAGGTGAGAATTTCTGAAACAAATTATCTGAAAGATGACGATGAGAATTTTGTTTTTAGCAGAATAATATGAGAGATGCCATTTGGTGTTTTCCCCTTTCTAAGTTTTTGCATTCTGGAATCAGTGATCATATTTTTTATTACATGTTTCTTCTTTCGATTGTTAATTTGTCTTCTACAAGTTTCATCTGCATGACTGCATATAACAATTAGTTATCTGGTAAATATAAGGGAACGTGGTTTGAGGTTTGATGACATATATATTCTGATAGGAAAATTGGTTCCGGTTTTCATCCTTTTGAACGTCTATGATATAGTTTGCAGTCAATTCAGAAAACCGATTATCCAAAAACTTTTTGGCGGAGGCTCTGTTTGATTTCTTGGTGCGTTAGCTGCAAGTTCGGCACACAAATGTTTTATCTCTTTTCTTTTCCTGAAATATAACTAGTCTTTGATTTGTTCTATCCTCTTCAAATTTTACTAAATATGGTGTTTGTTATATCTTCACTAAAAGAAATAGAACGAAATCAATTTTATTCTGAATGCCTAAGACCCATGAGTCAACCTCTTCCTCTTGTTTTTCTCTTCTTTTAATTGGTTCTGTTCTCAATCTAATGTTATTTTTCCATTTGGAGTTCCAAGTGGCAAGTGTCTTATTTTATTCTAGGGATTACTATTTGCCCATGGTTGTAGTTACAATGATATATAATGAAACCTTTTGATTTATCCAAAAAAAGCCTTTGCATTACTCCTATTTGTTCTGTGAGCTGTTATGCGTGAGAGAAATTGTAAAGAGCTCTTGTTATGCCTCCTGTTCTACATAAATATATGATAGACTGATGTTTTATACGTCAATACCACACAAGAGGGGTGATTTGTGTGGTGTCCAATTTTCGAGTGCAGTCTCTATAGAAGATCCTGGTTCTTCTTGGTGTTCCACCTTCTACAGTTTGCGGAAAAGTAATTGTAGAATTTAAAGAACACAACAATTTTTACGTGGAAAACACCTGGCTCAAAAGGTGAAAAAACCACGACCTACTTCCCAGTAGGATTTTTCCAAACTCTTCACTATATCAATGAGCCAAACAACATTTACAAAATAAACTCTTTTGTAAACCTAAGGACTAACTATAATCCCTTTGTGGAAAACTAACCTGTAGCTATTTGCGACAAACTTCAAGTTTACTCTAACTTGAACAATGTGTACCTATTACAATTGCTTCTAGATAAAGCTAATTGCTTCTAGATAAAGCTGAAAGATACAATATGTAATCACCTACTACAAACAACTAGACTCAAAAGACAACAGATGAAACTGGTTCAAGTAGCTTTTGTGTCGCACAAGGATTCTGCTTGCAAAATTGCTTTGGTATTTTGCTTTCGGTTCTTGTTTCACTTCTGTGTTTGTGCGTAAATTCTTCAGCAGGAGTACTTCAACATTTTATAGAGTCAGTAGTTGAGATGTTGTTCAGTTCTAATGCAACTCTTCCTTGGTGGAAGAGTTTGTGTTTATCTCGACTTTCTTGATCTTGATTCTGTCTTACCTGAAATCGAACTCCATCTTCTTATCAATTTGCAATCTTTTCGCTTAGGAGATAACCTCTTAGTTGACAGATAATGTTTATCTCCTGTGCATGGACGCTTCTCGTGCCAATGGGTCTGTTTGGCTATGTTTGCCCTGATGGATCTGGTTCAACTGGGTTGGCATTTGTCAATCTTCAAAATCATGCAGTGACTTGATTCAACAAATTCCCCCTTTTTGATAATGACAAATTCTGTGCTTAACCCTGTACATACTTCAATCCAACATAGACACTTTTTATATATTTAAGCATTCATCATAGCGAGACCAGGTTCATTAGGTTATAAATATCACAAAAAGCATTGGAATTTTGAAAAGCACATATCTTCCCCCTTTTGGCATCATCGAAAAGTTGCAAAATGATAAACTTACCAGAAGTATTAACAATTACTCATGGCCATTGAGGCAACTGCATATGCAAATCATGAATTAATCATCAAAGGAAACCAATCAAATGTAAGCTATTTAAGAAACGGAGACAAAATCAATAACCAAAAAGAAAAAATCATTGATTAGATAGCAGATCAGGCACTACACAAAAGAATTAAAAACAGCTGCAACCATGAGCAAAACAGAAAACAAAAAGCAGAACAGAATTTAGACAATCCCAAACTGGGTCATAGAGCGGGTTTTTGGAGGCACCAGACTCCTAAGGCTGGAAAGGGGCAAAGGAGGTTGTGGTCTTGGCTTGAAGAAGGGAGAGCATTTGATGAAGAACACCCTCATTCTTCTCCTTTTCTTTGGCTAATTTAGCTTTGAGAGCATCCCGCTCAGCTTCAACCTTAATAAGTCGAGATTTCAAACGAAGGATCTCTGCATCCTTGATCTCACCTTCCTTCACAAGAGTCCTGACCTTGCTATTAACAGGCAGTTTCCTGGATGAACCAGGTTCATCCCCAGGAATATTAACAATGTAGTCACAGGTCAGCAGCGTATTCTTCCCAAAGTAGTCCTTAACAGTAGCCATTTCAGCTTTCTTCACTGGAACCTTGAAGTGAGCAAGTACATCAATCAGGATAAACTCATAAGGTATAGCATGTGCCTTGGCTCCATTCACAACCCTATCCAAGAGCTGGATGATGAAGGCAGGCATCTGTTTACCCCTGTACAAGCATTCCATGGGCGTGAGATCCATGTAGCTGGCAATGTGCCTTCGCTCTTGCCTAGGCAGCAGGAATTTTATCACAAACTCGAAGAACAGTTTGTGCCGAGGCCTCATCTCACTCTTAAACACTGCCCTAGGCTCAAGTTCTTGCTCATTCTCACAGAAAAATCAGGTGATTTGAAGAGCTGAGGGCAAACCATCCAGATTAGGCCATCATAACCCTCAGAAGGGGTATGCAGCACTTCCCCCAACTCCTTTGCATCAAACGAAATCTCAACCCCTTGAACCTTGGAGGATACCCTGCCATCTTTGACAACTGCGTTGGCCATAAATTCAACCAACTCATTCCTAGCCAGCCTTCCCTCAAGGTGAAGAACCATGTCCTTCCACCCTTGCACATCCAAGGTATCCATCAGGAAAATCATCCCTGACTCCTCAAGGTCTCGAAACAGCTTCAAGATAGTACGCTTTCCAAACATTGTGAGTTTGTGAGTCTCCTCACTAGACACTTCCACTTCTTCTCCAGTCCATTCCTCATCTTCAACAATTTTTACTTTCTTTGACTCAGACCTGGTCCTCTTTGCAATTGTTGAGGGTGTGGCAGACACAGATGCTGACTTCTTGGAAGAAGCCTTAGCTTTCTTGGGTTTTGGTGTGTCAACCTCAACTGGTGCTTAGAGGTAACATCAAAGGTCATCGGATTTGGATAATAGCAACCAAACAATTTGGCAAATTATTCAAGAGAACGAAAAACTTTGTCCTGTTTGATAAGATGGCTACGACACAATACCTTTCTCTTTTTTCTCCTTTTCTTTTTTGTGGTAATATTAAATAGAATATGAAGGTGTTAAAAGAAGACAAGGTATACCTTAAATCACATGGAAACAAGTTGCTTTAGAGGACCTATAAATCCTTGGAAACCAATGCAAGACTTAGCTAAATATAGGGCGCAATTGAAGAAAAAGATCCATATAAGTGATACTTACTAGTTATCCACTTAATTCTAAGTTTTAAGTGGGATTTAGGCATCGGATTTGGATAATTTTGGTACGAGTGAACTCGTGAGTGAATGGGTGTTCATATTTTGTAACTTTTACCCGATTCTGAGACGTGGGCTCAAGGAGGCCTTTTGAGTGATTTTCCAAATTCTTGCTTTAACTTTGATTCTGTTCACTAGATTAGTTTCTCGTAGTTATATTTATGTTATGTAATTGGTTTTGGCTAGATTTGGGCCATTCAGAGTCGGATATTCATGGCAAGAGCATTATTTTGGATGGATTGATTTGAGCTTGGTTCGAGGTAAGTGGCACCCAAAGTTTCGTTATCTCTAATCCCACCTTTAAATCCTCGGTTATTGATTCCTCGTATACTTTGAGAGTGGTGTTGTTCAACAACTACCTAAATACTCACTCTCCTGAGTGAGTTGAATCCCACAGGGAATTAACCTATCAATTACTTTTGCCAGACTCACTGAATTCTTCGTAATCAATTTTCCAGATGTTTTGAATAACAACTGGTGATATTTCTAACTATGATGAATGCTTAAATCTATAAAAAGTGTCTTTGTTGGATTGAAGTATGTACAGGGTTAAGCACAGAGTTTGTCATCATCAAAACCATGCAATGACTTGATTCAACATAGACCAACCGATTTCTTTTCTTGAATTTAATTTTCCTTTAGCTTCTTTGTCGTCATAGTTTTCTTTTTGGTGATCTTTTTTTGTGGGCTTAATCATCGGTGTCTGCAACCCGTAAGGCCAACTAATTTAGATTTGTGCCATAGAAAACCCACTATCGAGGTTTTAGCGCTCCCTACCAAAAGATTACTCTATTCCCAGGGCTAGAACTCGAGAACTCCGATTAAGGATCAAGGTATCTTTACCATTCCACCACACCTTTTGATGGTTTCTTTGCCGCCATAGTTAATAGTGCATTCCTATGTTTGAAGTTCATTCTCTTTGTTCATTTCTTTTTTCTCTTTTATGACAATTTTCCTTATAACATGGTTCCCTATCCTCCTGCTATCCCGGTTTAATTTACAAAATATTTGTCTCTTGCCCTTTCCTCATCTGATTCCCATGAGAGGCCTACAAAGTTCCTTGTTAGTCTGTAGACCTTTATCCTGTGACCTTTAAGATCTGAAACCAACCCTTCTCCTTCATGTCTAATGCTGGTAAATACAAGAAACATTGTGAAAAAGAAAAGAAGAGGAAACAAAAAAGATTCAAATAAAAAGAAGAGGAAAAGGAAAGAATGAAGTCTTCTTGATGGATTGGTCTCTTATCCTAACTAACTGCATATAGCTGTTAGATATAAAGCAAATGAAAGAAACCTGAATCAACAACCTGGATTGCAGTTTGTTTATGAAATGAGCTTTTAATATAACAGCCAATTTATGCCTATGAAGTATGACATGATTTTAGTTGTTTACGGTAAGCCTGTCTGTTACACCCACGTTATGTAGCTTAAACTGAAGGCTCCAAAATCTGTTGCTGTTGTTGCAAATTTACACTAGTATATCATTACAAGACTCTATAGCTAAAAGAAATAAAACAATCAGTCCGGCAGCCCTGCCATTAGCTTCAGCAAGTAGGGCATTTATGTGTCTTTTCTGTTACATTTGTCTATTCGTTTTTTAACTTCCTTTTGTTTTGTTATATATGTTTTTCATCCTTCATCTCATTGATGTTGTTTATGTCAATGTCGGAATGATACTGGATGCCGATGCCGATGATGAAGGGTGACCATTATGATTGTTGTTTGGATAACATGCTCCCGTTTAGTCAATGGGAATGTGTGCTTTAGTTAAAATGTTTCATATTGACTTGTATAACATGAAGTATGACGAAGTGGTGTACTTTGATCCAGGTTATGCTTCAGCCAAACCATCTTGTATGTGCGCGCTTTCCCTGACAATTTAAATGTGGAAACTGTTATTATGCAAAAGTTGACAACTTGTTTTCAGAAGTGAACTTCCTTCATCTCCATTGCAAACTTCAATTCAATCAGCGTAAGATACTACTCAGAGTTGGTTCATCTGGGCGTTACCAAAGGGTGAGTTTACCATGGGATGGGCATCATGGTCAAGTATAAACAGCGATGGGTGTTTGCTTTTTTTCTTGGTTGGCCCGTAGAACGGTTTTCTTATTTAGCTTTTCTGAGTAGTTACTCATGTTTAACTCATAGGAACACAAAGTCAATCTCTCTGAACTTTGCTGCTTGATTCGAATTGAATTTGGTTACGACAGGGAAAACATCTACCCGAAGTTTGGGCAGATAAATGTGAGTTTTGCTAACTAGTCAACATCATTTTTCGTGCTTGGTCAGCCACCTTTTCTATTTGTTCCTTGTGTCGAATCTGAGCTGTAGTTCTCCATTCTTAATCTTTTGCCCCGATTTTGGAAGGGTTCCTTTAGTCAATAGGAGCACTAGTTCTCTCTTTCCAGACCTCATCACTTGAATTCAAGAGGTAAGTGATTTCGTAGTTACCGGGCTGAGCACACATACGTTTGGGGTTACTGCAGTTCGAGCTAATGAGCCATTTTTTGTACCACCTTAGCGAAATTTGTGTCCCTGCCGCTGCTTGTTCCTACCATTAGATCTGCTATTTCGAGTATGCTAAAATTTTGAAGGGATATAGATGAATACTAAAGTTTAAAATAGAGTGTTTTTTTTTTCTCTTTTAATTTTACACAAGAAAGTGCATCCGACATCTTGTGTTAGAAGAAAATGCCACTGAGGCTTAAATGTAAGTTCTACAGAGTGGTTGTTAGACCAATTATGTTGTATGAGGTGTGGAGTCCTAGCTGGTTATGACCTCTCGTGTGCAGAAGATGAAAGTAACGGAAATGATAATGATTGAGATGGATATATGGGCATACTAGGAGAGATATGATTTAAGAATGAAGATATTCGGGATAAGGTGAGAGTGGCCTCTGTGGTAGACAAGATGTGAGAAGCGTGACTGAGATGGTTCGGGCATGTGAAGAGGAGAGACGTAGATCCCCTAGTAAAGAGGTAAGAGGTGTGAGAGGTTGGTTAATGGTGGGGTCAAGGAGAGGTAGAGGTAGGTCGAACAAGTATAGGGGAGAGATGTGAGAGGTTTTCTAGTGCAACCGTTTAGTCTATTTAACACAACAACAACAACAATTATTTTACGTCCCAGTCCCAAATGACAGTTGGGTTCGATATGAATCCTCACTTCTTCCTTTAAGCACATTTCATATCATCATCCTTCCAAAATAAAATACAAATAGTAATGAAAATAAGCTAAATCTATATACAAATAATAATAATTAAAAAATATTATTAATATGTAGAGCCTGTTCCTAAGTAGTAACTAGTAAGTATCACTTATATGGATCTTTTTCTTCAATTGCGCCCTATATTTAGCTAAGTCTTGCATTGGTTTCCAAGGATTTATAGGTCCTCTGAAGCAACTTGTTTCCATGTGATTTAAGGTATATCTTGTCCTCTTTTAACACCTTTCATATTCTATTTAATATTACCACAAAAAAGAAAAGGAGAAAAAAGAGAAAGGTACTGTGCCGTAGCCATCTTATCAAACGGGACAAAGTTTTTCGTTCTCTTGAATAATTTGCCAAATTGTTTGGTTGCTATGTTGTTGTAAATTATAGTAGCCTGCTGTTTTTATTTTGTGCACATTCAGCCACCTTCAACCAATTAGTGCCATCCTCACAAAAGAATTTTAATTAAACGCGTATTACATGTACTTCTTAAAATAAATACTATATGTACACACACAAAATAGATTGACACCCCCTGAAAGATAATGCAAAATAAACATCAATTAATGTGAGATAAGATAGGAAGTAAAGCCTTAAACCCCAGTTCCCCAAATCCAAAGTCGTATTGTGACAAGAGATTGACACAAAACCCCTATGAATAAACTGCAAGTTATGTATAAATTTATTCTATATGAAAATTAATTAGTTGCCTACAAATTATGTCCTATATCGAAGAAACAATGGAACTTAAGAATCATTTGCAGAAATTGGGGTTTGAGGAGGTTTTCAACTATAAAGAGGAAGAAGACTTTGGGAGAATAGACGGAGACAGTCGCTGGCAACTTTTCACGGCAGCCTCCTCCAACAATTTAGTAGGGAAAATCTCAGTCCAACACGGATGAAACAAATAATTTTGCATCCAATCTGTCATGTATATCAAAGTATGAAAATAATCAAGACAACAACGAAGCAATAAAGGGAGGAACTGGTGGTTTCCAGCAAGTTCATCTCCGGCCAGATCAGAAGATTTCCTGGTGAGCAGTAAACAAACCAACATATTTAAGGCTCAAGCAATCAAAGACATAGCATTAAAATGATAAACGCCAAATCTAAAGACAAATGAGGTCGCCAGAGTTCAGCTTTTTCCGGCCAAAACTGTCACGGCCCAAATTCCCAACTTTAGGGATCGTGATGACGCATACCACCACACTTGCTAGGCAAGTCAATATTAGAGTTTGATTAGCTATTTTCCTTTGATTATCCTTTTAAACATAATAAAATAAATTTAAAGTAAACTTAATCTAATGGTTTCCAAAGAATAACTCCAAATATAAAATAATAAGCAAATAAATAGACCGAGCCACGAACTAATTATATAAATAACTTTAAGACTACTTCAGGGTCTGGCGTCACAATTCACGAACTACTAAAGAATACTACAAATAATAGCTGAAAGAAATAATATAACTGTTTTGAGGAAATATAAAACAGTCTCTACGAACTAAGAGAAGACTCTCGGGATCTGCGAACGCCGGCAAATATACCTCGTGTCTCCGGATAATGAATAACGGCTACTAAAAATCTCTACTGCTGGCCGGTATCTGGATCTGCACAAAAGAGTGCAGAGTGTAGTATTAGTACAACCGACCCCATGTACTGAGTAAGTGCCGAATCTAACCTCGACGAAGTAGTGACGAGGCTAAGGCGGGACAATTATAACTTAACCTGTGACAATAGATATATAATAAAGCAAGAAAAATAATTCTACACAAACAAGAAAGTATAAACCGAAACCATAAATAAAATAACTCAGTCGCTTATTCCAGCCCTCAACTGTCACCAAAATCTCACACAAATTTCCAAGTTTCCAACTTTACTTTAAAATAATCGTATGTGTAGAATATGAGAAAACAGTAGAGTAAAACAGTAAAATTTCCAAATCTTTGTAATTAAAATCAGTAAAACATAAATATTCTCCCTTATCACTATCTTGTTGCGGCGTGCAACCCGATCCCACCTGTTCACCCTTGTCACTATCATTTATTTCCCATGTCCACCCTTATCACCATCATTTATCCACCCTTATCACTATCAATTGATTTATTTATCAAAAACTTTCACAATTCAGGCCAAGCCTTTCACAACACGTTTATCTCAACAATTGTAAACAGAACACAGTATAGCTCATAAGCTCTATCCAATATTATTTCATAATGAAAGCAACCAGAATATATGTAAATATCGTAACACTGTCATCCAGCTCAACCTTTATGTACTATAACAAAATCAAGGGAACATCCAACACTTTTAACACGCGTGCAACAATACTTGATAATAATCTAATGAAAACAAATAGTCAAGTAGCATATGCGGAATAATTCATTACTTACTTGAACATATTTCTAAAAGCCGCCTATAAATGAATATTTTCATCTATTCACTCATGACCTAAATTTAATGAGCTCCAAATAGTTTATCTTATCCTACTTTTTTACATTTTTAAAGTCTAGGGTCCTACTCTAAAATATTATCAATACATTTTTTTTGTTTGTTTATTGGTCTAAGGTTTAAGACTTCACTAAATCTTCAAAAGGAAAGACATAAACACGATAATCCAAATGCATTCTTGATCTATATAACATCAAGACAAAAGTACACGTGACTCTTAGTCAGGTCTTAGATTTATTACAACAAAGATCATCACCTGACCATATAAACCTCAACAATCATAAAACAGTAAAGCCGGGAAGCAAATAAATGAAAAACGGAAAAGGGATCATGGTAAATAATAATTTGGTAGTGCATAGGTACTCGTCACCTCACCTATACACTACACACAAGCAATTTCACATAACAATCAGGTTGGAGATTCCTATTCCCTCAAGTCAAGTTTAAACCAAGCACTTACCTCAACTTCGCAAGCCACTCACTGTTCAATTATAGTTTTTCCTCTTGAATTCACCTCTAATACACTCGAATCTAACCATAATTAACTTAATATCATTAATTAATGCTAAAGGAACTAACTTTACTGAAATTATAATTTTCCCTAAGTTTTCTAAAAAAAAAAAAATTAAAACCCGACCCGGGCCCGCTTGGTCCAAACTCGGGGTTCAGACCAAATTACGTTTACCCATTCACCCACGAGCCCGAATATACAATTAGTTTCGAAATCCAACTTCAATTCGAGGTAAACATTCGATTTTTAAAAAATTTCCTAATTCTTCCCAAACCAATTTTTACCATGAAAATTCTTAGTTTTTGATTTAAAAGTGATGAAAAACATTGGGTAATTGAAATATAACAAAAAATAACGATTAGAGAACACTTACCCCAATTCCTATGGTGAAAATCGCCCAAAATCTGAGCTCCCCAACTCAAAATATGACAAAATGAACAAACCCTAGTTTTATATATTTTTCTGCCAGCTATTCTGCCTCGTTTCTCGTACCAAACGATCCCGAAACTCGATTTTTATACCTCAAATGGATTTCTTGTGAATTTCTGGTCAAGTTAGGCTTTTGATCACTCAATTTGACCTTATAATGAAGGAGATATGTAGGTTTTAATATTTGCAAATCGTGCAGATTTTTAAATACGCCGTCAGTGGAAATTTCGTAATTAATCTGAAAAATCTAGCACCCTATTTTTAGTAAAATGACCATAAAATCCTACGATATCCAAATTCGACGATTCTTTTTGCTACGGGTCCGTAATTACGATACGGATCTAATGTTTCAATCAAAAAAGAAATCGGAGCTCATTTGTTCAATATGATATCATTTATGCTTGAAGAAACGGTGTCGAAACATAAGAAAAACGAGCGCAACACAACCTAAACCTATTTTAAACTCACCCGAGCCCTCGAGGCTCTAAACCAAACATGCGCGCAAGTCTAAAAATATCATACGGACTTTCTCGTACGATCAAATCATGAAAATAACATGTAAAATTATGAATTAAACTTCAAAACTCATCATTTTTCTCAAGAACACTTCAATTTCACTATTTCTAGCCAAATAAACTCTGGTTCTCACCAAACTTCACAGTTAGTATTCAAATACTATAACAAATTTGTACCGGGCTCCGAAACCAAAATATGAGCCCGATACCAATGGTTTCAAACATTAATTCTTTTCTTTATTTCATTAATAATTTCGCAAAATAATTTCTTTCAAAAATTGATTTCTAAGGCTTGGGACCTCGAAATTCATTTCCGGGCATACGCCCAAATCCCATATTTTACTGCGGACCTTCCTGGATCATCGGAACATAGATCCGAGTTCGTCTACTAAAAATGTTGACTCAAGTCAACTAAAACCAAATTTTAATTCTAAAAATTATTATTTCTTATATTTTCACATAAAACCTTTTCGGTTTTACGCTAGAACTGCGTACGTAAATCGAGGTAATTAAAATTAGTCTTTTTTATGGCTAATAAGCCTAGAACGAAGTCTTAATTCATAAAATGACCCCTTGGGTCATCACAAAAACACAACCAACAACCAAACGATTAGATTCGGTGACGCCCCTGCCACGACGAACGCCAGAGCAGCATCTCCAAGGGAACGATATGAGAAGGGTGCCCGTCGAAATTTGACTTTCCGGCAGGCCTGGTTACGTTCAACCAAGTCTAGTTGTTTCCGGCGGGTTTTGAACGGAAGAGAGAGGAGCAGTGAAGAGGGAGGGGTATTTTGCCAGCCGGCTAGTGACAAAATTCGGTGGCGGCAGCAGCCATGGAGAACGCGAAAGATGGAGAGGATGGGGCCCTTTCTAAAAATGACAGAGGAGATAAGAAATACGGTTTAAAACCCTTATAAAAATCTTATTGTGCATAAATGTAGTGACTCAGCCGGTCATTTTGTGTATTGTGGCATCGTTTCCCTATTTATCGCTTATTCCATATTCATTTGTGTCTATGTGACTTGCCAGGTTGGTTGGATCCATTTTGGGAGGTTTTGGTTTGGGACACTTAGTTCCAAGGTTGTAAGCTTAAGTTGAGAGTTGGCCGGAGTTTGACCTTTGTGTAGACGACTCCAAAATAGAGTTTTGATGGTTCCAATAGATTCATATGGTGATTTGGACTTAAGCGCATGTCCGGATATTGATTTGGAGGCCCCTAGGTCATTTTCGCTTGAATTGACGAAAATTGGAAAGTTGAAAGGTTCGAAGGTTGAGAGTTTTGACCGAGAGTAGACTTTGTTGATACCAGGTTAGGATTTTAGTTCCGAGAATTAGAATAGGTCTGTTGTGTCACTTGGGAATGGTGTGCAAAATTTCAGGTCATTCGGAGTTGATTTGAAATGGTTCATCATTGATTTTAGAAATTGGAAGTTTATTAGTTTCATTAGGCTTAAATTATGGTGTGATTCGTGATTTTGATGTTGTTTGATGTGATTTGACGCTTCGACTAAATTTGAATCGTGTTGTAGGACTAGTTGATGTGTTTGGATAGGGTCCCTGGTGCCTCAGGTGTGTTCCGGAGGAGTCTCGGACCAATTCTCCAAGTTTTGGATTGCTAAAATATGGTGTTTGGTTTTCTCCTTCGTGATCATGAAGAGAAGGTCATGATCGCATAGAGTGTTCGTGAGTGTGCGATCGCATTCGCCCAGTAGTATGAGTTCAACTAAGGTGTTAGGCGTTAGCCTATGCGATCGGGATGTTGTTTCCGCGTTCGTGTAGTTATGGAGAGTGTGTGCTTCGAGTCCGCTACTCTTAGCTAGCATTCACATAAGGCATTTTGGTGGAGCTGAAATTTATTCTTCACGATCGCGAGGGTTCGTCTGCGATCACGAAAGGGAAATGCCTGGGCAGAATGTTAAAAACTCATTTCGAGGGTTAGAGTTATTATATCATACTTTGAGTTTTAGAGCCCGGTTTCAGACGATATTTGAGGGGATTTTCACGATTTGGATCGGAGCAAGTGTTTTTTAACTCGTATTTGTTCATTATTCATGATTCCATCAACGTTTTTATTATTTAATTAGTGATTTGAGTTGGAGAAATTATGGGGTTTTTTAAAAACTTCCATAAATAATAAATTGAGGATTTGAAGCTCGATTTGAGGTCGGAATTGGACAATTTTGGTGTGGTTGGAATCGTAACTGAATGGATATTCGAAATTTATAAGTTTGGTCTGGTTCCGAGGTGCGGCCTTGTGGTTGACCTTTTTGAGTTGACTTTTGATTTTTATTAATGCGAAATACATAAATAGCCCCTTTAAGTTGTCCCCAACAATCATTTGATCACTTAAATTAACCTACAAACTATTTAGACACTTTTGTTTGACAGAAGTGTGTAACTTTTAAACACCTTGTGCTGATATGGCAATTTAATTGTGGCTCACTAAGCATTGAGCGTGTGAGGACTCTAAATAATGTTGTTTTCTTTTATTTTCAGCTCAAATTATTTTTATATGTGACCCACACCACATTTTGCTTTTTTCCTCCAAAATATTTTCATTGACTCCCCAAAAAATTCATCTCACCAACCAACCTTCCTTCACCCACACCAGTGGCTCCAACTTATTTTAGGGCCATCGTCTGCCATAAATCCACCACAGGATTAAGGAAATAAGCCAACAATCTCAACTATTTAGTAACCAATGAAAAAAACAAGTGATTTGAACCAAGAAGGGCCACGAATTTGAAAATTCCCATCCCCGGTGAAGCACTTGATTACTCCGACCATTTTTACCTCATCACACAAAGAGACTTTTATTTCTCAACAGTTCGTTTTCTTCTACGTAGTTCTGGTCTTTTTGCAATTTAGCTTTTTCTGATTGCTTAGCTCGTATATTTGTGTTTCTTGAATAGTTAATCATGGTTATGAGATTGGATGCTAGACAATTAGTGGAACATTGATGTGTGGTGAAACTTTTACCTCATTACTGTTATCGTCTAGAGCTATTTCTCAAGCTCTTGAAGCTGATTTATCATGTTTTCTCCGATTTCTAGACAAAATTGCATGTCCAATAACAAATCTATTTATGAACCAGAGTTGGAGACAAAACCTATATGGAATAATTCTTGAAGAAGTCTCCTGATAATTTCAAGGCTTTATGTTAGGGAGATAAAAGTGAAGCTCTTGTTCGGAAT
Organism: Nicotiana knightiana; assembly: GCA_005239525.1. NCBI lineage: Eukaryota > Viridiplantae > Streptophyta > Magnoliopsida > Solanales > Solanaceae > Nicotiana > Nicotiana knightiana. Next base: position 38,820 of record ML417585.1, read on the forward strand.
GTAGAAGAAAAAAACTAAAGAGAGAAGAAATGGGAATGATTATCGGGACTGAAGAATATGAATATGGGTGGGGAAGACGGTGAACTTTTCTTTTCCAAAGAAGACGGCAAACTTTTAGTGGAAGAAGTGAAAAATTATGTTTGTCTTTTTTGGGATTTCTTAATTACACGTGAAATTATTTTTATTTAAAAATTACATGTGTTCTTATTTAATTGGCTCATTTGCCATGTCAACAACAAGTGTATGTCACGCAGTAGTCTGCTTGACTTAAGTGTCCAATAAATACATTTATGTCAAATAAAAATGTCTTGTCCAATAAATACATTTCTGTCAAATAAAAGTATCTAAATGGTCAGTAAGTTAGTTTAAGTGTTCAAATAATCGTTGGGGACAAGTTAAGTGGGCTATTATATATTTCGCCTTTTATTATAAATTGAAACTTTATTATCCGAAATTGCTTCCTATGGCTTGTATTTTTTTGTATTGAGTTATTTTGTCTAGATTCGAGCCGTTCAGAGTTGAATTTACACGAGAAAGTCTTATTAGTGAATTGATTTAGCTTGTTTGAGATAAGTATCTTGCCTAACTTTGTGTGAGAGAAACTAGCCCTAGGACTTGGGTTGATTTGTGTTAATTGAATCATATGAAAGACGTATACAAGAGGTGACGAGTGTATACACAGACTTATAGGTGGTATTTATACTGATTTAGACTCTTAGGCTATTTCATGCTTGTCATATCATGTTATATCTTCCATTGTTAAATAACTTTTACATGCTTGACTTGACGGTGTTCTCACAAGTTCTATCTTTTATTGTTAAACATGCTCTTGTATGCCTTAATTGATGTCGTTATGTCTCTTATTGTCATGTGCCTCTTTATTTGTTGAGTCATTCTTATTTGAAGTTATATTTCATGATGTCTATTCGGGTTCAATTATTCTCATGCATTTAAATGTAGTTGCTATTTCATACTATCTTTTTTGTCGTTAAGCTTATGTTATACAATTGAATTAGAAGTTGTCTTTTCGTGGAATACCTTCATTTCATTTTGTATTATTGAAGTTGTAGTTATGAAAGCTATTATCACATTGAAGTTGTAGTTGTTGATTATTGACATATTTTTTTTAATGTTGAGTAATTCTCATTCACTTTGTTATTATTGAGATTCTTGTACACATTATGGTTGAGCCATGAGCGATATGTTGTGGTGATATTGGCATTGCTGCTTTTGGCAAGTGTTGTGACATATGAGCAAGTGCGGTGCGAGTTGATTATTATGTTGTGATATTGATATGGATGCGGTGGTATAAGAATAGGAGTTGATACACATGCGGTGAGATAAGGGAAGATTTATACGCGTGTTGCGAGTTACTTGAAGCCACACGGTGAATAAGGGGGCTAAAACGCGTGTAACTATTTCAAAAAAAAATATTTTCAAAATAAATGCAATGCTCACGGGGTGATATAAGGAAAATGATGACTGTGATTTGTGAAATGAGGTTATGATGTGTGGTACCTAAGTTGTGATTTTTGTTGTACATTCTATGATAAAAAGGCTTGTTGATTGATCAGTTCTTGTTGTTTTCTTCTTTGTCTTACTTGTATTTGTCCGTATTTGATTACTTGTTGTTCTCATCATGTGTTCATTTCTTGTTGTCTTTATTGCCTTAAATCCTGTTGTTAGCTTACATTATTATAGTGCCTTATTTTCATTTATTTTTCCGATTTTCATTATTAGACTATACTATACTCTAATTCATTTTTCTTATCCTAGTAGGTGTCTTGACCAGACCTCATCACTACTTTATCGATGTTAGGCTTGATATTCACTGGGTACCATAGTGGTGTACTCATACTATGCTTCTGCACATTTTTATGTAGATGGGTACATCTGCTCGTGCCGGACGCTAGTGATCATACAGTTATTTTCGGAGACTTCAAGGTATACCTTCTCGATGCTCGCAGACCTCAGAGTCACCTTCTGCTATCTCCTTTACTATGGTTTATCCTATTACCAGACAATGTTGTATCGATTTTAGTATATTCTGTAGAGCTTATGACTCAGTTCTACTGATTTTGGGGAATCTTATTGCTGATGTTCCGCTTTGGAGTTATCATGTGTTTTCATCGATTTATTTTGTTATCTTAGTCTTGTTAATTTCTTTCAAGCTATCAATGAATGTTAGTCTTACTTAGTCTTAGAAACTAGCTGACATCACTACTACTTTAGGTGGGATCGTGATGGTAAAAAAATGTGTAGTGTGTATCTGTGGGTAGTAATATTTTTTATAATGGGTATAGGTAAGAAAAACATGTGGCCCTTATTAAAGTAGGAAATAAAAGACAAATTAAAAATAAAACATGTGGTCAAGAATAAAACTATCAATTTTAAAACTATGGGCAAAACCCATGGGCTCAATACCATGTGTTAAATACCGTGTGCATAATATTATGTACTCTTTTTTTATCTGTGAATATATATATATATATATATATATATATATGTGTGTACCAGTGTAGGATAATTAGCTTACTAATTAAGCTTTAGGACAAGACAAAATAATGGTCTTTACCTAGTGGTAGAAGGTTTACCGGTTGGATAGAAGGAGTCATGTCACATCAAGTGACTTGTCACATTATGATGTCTTGTCACATCAAGCGTGCCATCACATAAGATGTTGACGAGATATTAGATTTGACTGGACGTGGTCCATATTTTGAAATAAATTCTACTGACTTCCATTTAATTAATAGACTGCGCTATAAACTAGAAGATGGTTATTTAAATAAGTAATATGGTTTGTAGTATTTATTTAAAAATGCCAATAATCAAAACCCACATTGTAGTATTATTATTTTATTTTTAAAACGAAAATAAATGATAGAAAAATCCTAATACTTTGAAATAGGATAATTATATAAATTATTTTAAAATTTAGAAAAAGCACAAAAAATAATAGTATTTAACATATTGCAATAAAATGATAACAATTCTTATATTTGTGAAAATACTTATAATTATCAATAAATTGCATTAAAAGCTAAAAATGTGCAAAATACTATATTATATTATTTTTTATTAGGAAGCTTGCAATTAATTTTTTTAATACAGAGGGTCAAAATTGAGTATAAACAAATAGAAATATAATCGTAGTAAGGTAGACAGAATAACACATGAAAGTACTGAAACTCATAAAAAAGACAATTAACACATAATTAGATGAGTATACCAGGGGGCTAGGAAATAGCCCATAAGAACACATGTCATGTCTTACCGTTCTTATGTCATATATGTCTTTTGGATTGTTTAATGTAGCACTTGGGATCATGTTGCTTTGGAGAATTTGGATCTTTTTAAATTATACGTATTTTTAAGTTGTTTAGAGCAATATTACACATGAGCAAGTGGGCCACGAGGGCATTTAACACATGAGAAAGTTATTAAGCCTCTAGGTCCTTGTGGACCAGATCACATGAATTGATTAAGTCGCAAGGACCTCGTGCGATGCACAAGATCAGTCATATCTAGTAGCACATGAGAAAATGGTTAACATTCTTGGGATACCATTTCATTAACTTATCAAATGCATTACCAATGATACAATATGATCGACATGTTTTGGTCAAGTGATTCATTTAGCACTTGTGCCATAGATATCTCAAATGAAGACTATGGATCATATAGGATAACAAATGAAGGCTCGAAATAGTAGGAATGATAACATGTTATGGAGTTTGTAGTCTAATAGAAAATGACATAGCGACTCAAGTAATTCTATCCTCTAAGACCTCACACACTTATATAACAGGGGAGAAGTAATTGGGAGGTCATGCCGTAGTGGGGAGAAGATGATTTAGCCTTATATACCTCAATTCTAATCATTAGCGTAATTACAACGAAGATTCTCCTTTAATGCTTCAATTTATAACAATTACGATAATAGGAACCTTATGTTAGCAATAAAACACTACTCGATCCATTTAGGCGATTCATCGAACACCTAATGAGCGTAGAGCTCCAAGGTCCTTTCGTAATGGTGTTTCACCACACACTGCATTTTACCAATCTTAAAACAACGTACAAACTCCAAACAAGGCTAAACAACACCTCCCATACACCACAACACCACAACACATAAAATAGCTCCATACTCATCTTATACGCATCAAACAACTTAGATGCAAAACTTCCGATCACCATCTCGTGAGTCCTTATGGTAATCACATTAAGATACTTACATGAATCCCTAGATATGGCTTGAAGAAGGTTTCCTACCTTTGTTTCTGCAACCTTAGGAATCGTTCACTTGAATTTACTAAGAGGAGGACACTAGACCCAAAGACCTTTAATTTTATAGATAATTAACACCTAAATCATCATACACAAGTAGGTATGCTTGTTTGAAGTTAAAGCTTGTGCGAGCTCATTTGAAATACGGGCCCATTGTGTAACTTCTCACTTGACTTTGTTCTACCTTCTTATGCCTTAATTAACTTTCAAAACACCTCCTAGACATATTATTATGATCATATAATATAATACTAGTTTGTAAGATCCCTGGTCATGCAAACAATTATTTCCAATCGCTGTTGTCACATTTTAAAGTTTTGAATAATTTCGGGACTTCATCCTTTTATACACTAAGTTTTTGATATGTATAGTTGAACGCAATCTTATTCTTTGGGGTTCAGGTAAATTTACTTATTTCAGACGATTCAATCCCTTGTTCAATGGTACATGGTGTTAAATTATCAACCCCTCAGAAGTGTGTGGGAGATCCTGAATTGCATGATTCCTTTCCTAAGAGAAACCTTTAGCAACATCCAAATCATCTACATTAAATGCTAAATCTTTATGCTCATTTGTGAATAAGACTTCTGGTGACTTTGGACTGTTTTCGATCGCTCCTGTTTCAATTTAACTTTCTCCATAGCTTGATGAACTAAGTCTGGCCCAAGAAACCCTGCATTCCCATCTTCAAACTGTCCTATCGGAGATCTCCACCCCTGTCCATACAACGCCTCTAACGGAGCTATTCAAATGCTAAAATGATAGCTATTATTATATGCAAACTGAATGTGGGACATGTAATCATCCCAATTCCCTTTAAAATCTAATGCACATGCTCTCCACATATCCTCGAGTGTATAGTGTGATCCGCCTTTCCATATGTCTGTAGGTGAAAGGTTATGCCTTTAAACTTGAGTACCCAAACCTTTTTGAAACGACCTCCAAAAGTGTGCTGTGAACTGAACACCTCTGTCTGGGATGATAGAAACTGGAGTGCCATACAATCAAACTATATCTTTGATATACAACTTAGCATAATCCTATGCTGTGTTAGTAGTCTTAACTGGTAAGAAGTTAGCTGATTTTGTTAATCGATATAAAATCACCCAAATTGAATCATACATGAATACGAAACGAGCAAGGCAAGAATGTCACAAAGTCCATCTTAATCATCTCCCATTTCTATAATAGAATCTCTATGTTCTATGCTAACTTGCAAGACCTCTAGTGCTCAGCTTTGACCTATTGACAATTTGGGCACTATGCTACATACTCTGCCACATTCTTTTTCACATCATTCCACTAGTAGACATCTTTAAGGTCATGATACATCTTCATCAAACTAGGATGAATGGAGTATTGTGAACTATGTATTTCTACCATAATCCTTTCTCAAAGTCTTTCAACTTTGGGAACACACTATCTACCTTGGTACCTCAAGATACCATCTTCCCTAGCTTAAAAGCTTCGGTCCAGTGCCGATCACCTCTTTTAGTTAACCCAACACGGGATCATCATGCCGCTTTTCTTTCTGTCACAACCTAACTCCCATTGGAGCCACGACAATGCATAACACTACTTGCTAGGCAAGCCAACAACCACATAACAATTACACATTTGAATAAATATGGTTTAATAAACTAAACAGCAGAAACATCATAATTTTCTGATGAAAACAACGACAATACTGCTACAACCATCCCAAAATCTATTGTCAACAAGTACATGAGCACTACTGAGTATCAAAATAAAAACCAAATCCTTAGTACAACTGTCTGGACAATAGAACAATAATAAGGGTAAGAAAGAAAAGAGAGTCAAGGTCTACGGGCGTCATAGCAGCTACCTTGAAGTCTCCAAATATTGGTACCCACATAGCTCTAGCAATCACCACGTCCAGATGTACCTGGATCTGCACACGAAGTGCAGAGTGTAGTATAAGTACAACCGACACCATGTACTCAATAAGTAGCAAAACTAAACTTGGACTGAAAGAAGTGACGAGCTCAGAAGAAGACAGTCAGAAACCAATATTAATGACAACACAGATATAATGATGAAGGTAACAATCGGTCACCAACTAGCATGAGGAATGCTGCATCTCTATGCCTACATGTCAACTATGCATGTCAAATGAATGATTTTGCAGTGGTATCCCCAATTACGCTCACTATCAACATACTCAGGCCGTCTATCTCAAATGACCACTCATCACACACACACAATCACTCAGCACGGGGTGCTAGATACCACTGCCTCTCACCAAAGCACGTGTATGTATATCACTATGCCTACGCTCACTGCTGGTACATCATACTCCGAAGGGACAGATCCTGCCCAAGCGCTAATCAAAAGCCAATATGGACTGCTGCACCATGCAGCCTGATCCAGATAATAATAAGCCAATAAGGCCTGCTGCAGTATGCAACCTGATCCACATACTAAATAAGTCAATATGTCATGCTGCAGCCCGATCCACATTAACATTCTCAACACTCCACTAAGGCCCACCTCAATCATAAATCTCTTAAGTCTCAAGGGCTCACAATCTCATATCACTTAGCTAAACTAGTACCACATATGGAAAACAACAACAACGTGTGATATAACAATGAATGATGAATAAAGACTGAGATATAATATGCAATGAAGAATCATGACTGAGTGTATAACTTACAGTTAAATCAAATAGCTCAAAACAACCGAAATAGCCTCATTAGGTCTCAACCAAATAAGCACATTTCTTAAACATGATTTCTAACATGAATCATTGCGCAAATAATCAAACAAGAAGGAAAAACACGGATACAACAAGATATAGTAGCAAAACAAGTCCGATAATAGCAAATAAGTCAACTTAGATAATGATCACACCGCTGCACGCCCACACGCCCGTCGCCTAACATGTGCATCACCTCAATAAATCTCATATGCATGGTTCCCAAGGATAATTACCCTCAATTCGAAGTTTAGATATGTTACTTACATCAAAGTGTGTAAATCAATACTCCAAAAAGCCTCGTAATGTGAATAGGCCTCCGAGCGACTCGAATCTAGTCAAAGAAACTTATTATCATCAATAATAGCCATAGGAAACAATCCCACATAATAAAGCTGAAGTCTTTATTCAAAATTGGAAAGTCAACCTAAAACGTCAACCTCGGGCCCACACTCCAGAACCCGACAAACTTCACAAATTCCTAACACCCATTCAGTTACGAGTCGAAACATACTAATATCATCCAATATCATCCACAAATCAACCCTCAAATCACCAAATCTCACCATCCAACAACATAGTCTAAAATCCCCAAATTTCACTTTAAATTCATGTAAAGTAGGTGTAATAATCAATGGGAATCGATATCTTATATCAAAAGTGATTAAACTTCATATACCTCTTCAATTGTAGCAAGAAGTCTCCCAAAAATCTCCCTTAGCTGAGCTCCACAAACCAAAAGTGAAAAAAACAACCAAAAACCTCATTTGTAACATCTGCCCAGTGATTCTTGCACATGCGACCACTTAACTACACCTGCGGTCCCGCTTCTGCGGAACAATGGTCGCATCTACTTCTTCTTCCAAAAGCCTCTTTTCCGCTTTTGTGGAACTCCCATCCTGTCTACGAGTCCGCTTCTACGGACTCCTCCTACATCTCCGGTCCCTGGCCTTCCAACCAACTTCCGCTTCTGTGGTCTCATCTGCGCTTCTACGCCCCCATGTCCGCATCTGCAGAAACTCATGCTTCCGCTCAACGTCGCTTCTGCGCTCACTTGCCCACACCTATGAGCTCGCAAATATGGAAATTATTTGCACCTGCGCTCCTCCCTAGATCGAGCAAATCATCAACGTGTGATGGCAGACTGCTTTTGCGGTCTCGCGCCTGCGACCAAGTCTTCGCAGGCGCGATTACACTAGAACCTGCAAATATTCAGCATTTTTCCCAAGTCCAAACATGTTCCGTCAACAATTTGAAACACCTCTGAGACTCCATCCAAGATACACTAACTAGTCATAAAACACATTAGGAACTTACTCGAAGCCTTAACTCACATACAATTCACGAATCGTGCCCCAATTTTGCCTAATGAAAGTAATGAGCTTCCAACTTCTAAAACTATTGCAGAATGATATCAAATTAACTTCGAATGACCTCAATTTTGCACACTAGTCCCAAATCACACAACTTACCTTTTCCAACTCCCGAAAATAAAATTCGAACCCGGTATCAACAAAGTCAAATCTCGATCAAACCTCTCAACCTTTTAATCCTTCAAGTTTCCAACTTTCATCAAAAGACTCAAAGCAAAGTACGGACCTCCAAATAAATATCCACACATACGCATAAGTCCAAAATCACCAAAGGAAGCTATTGGAATCATCAAAACTCCACTTCGGAGTTGTCTATACAAAAGTCAAACTCCGGTAAACTCTTTCAACTTAAGCATTCAACCTTGGGACTAAGTGGCCTAGTTCACTCCAAAACATTCTTGAAACCATTCCAACCATCCAGACAAGTCACATAACCACAAATGAACATAGGAGAGGTAATAAATAGGGAATGAGGCTATAATACATAGAACGACCTACCAGGTCATTAAACTTTTACTTCTGCTATGAAGGATGACTCTGTCCTATTCTGGATGAGTATGAAACCATCATCTGAGTCTAAGATTTCGACTCCCAAGATCGCCAACCTATGAAGATCATTGGTCATTTCTCTCTTTTCTGCTTCTAAGTGTGCCAAACTACCCATGGATCATCGACTAAGGGCGTCGCCTACAACATTAGCCTACCAGGTTGATAGGGAATATCAACATCATAATCCTTAAGCAATTAAAGCTATCTTCTCTGCCTCAGGCTCAACTCTCTCTGCTTGGGGATATATTGAAAGCTCTTGTGATCAGTGAATATGTCAACATGAACTCCATAGAGATAATAACGCCGTATGCTTAATGCGAACAACACAACCTCTAATTCTAAGTCATATTTCAAATACTTATTCTCATGTTTCTTGGTTTGGGTTGCATGAAAACACAACCCAAACCAACATCTGAAGCATCACAATTAATACCGTACCCCTTTATACCTTTCGACAAGGCCAAGACTGCTACCGATGTCAATCTATATTTCAGCTCCTAGAAATTCTTTTCTTGTTAGACCACGAGAACTTGGTCTCGTTATGAGTTAATTTGGTCAATGGGGGCAGAAATAGGGTAAACACCCTCTACAAATCTCTAATAATAACCTTCTAGGCACTAGAAACTTTGAACCTCGGTAGGAGTCATAGGCCTAGACCAACTCTTCACTGGCTAAATCTTCTGTAAATCTAATCTAATGCCATCACTGGATACCACAAGGACAAGAAACGCTACAGAGTTCAACTGGAACTCACACTTGGAGAACTTCGCATATAATTTACGATCGAGTAGTGTCTGCAAAACCAATCTGAGCTGACTTGCATATTTTCTCACTCCGCTAACATATCGAGATGTCGTCATTAACAGAATGATGAATATGTTTCAGAAAGGCTTGAAGACCCTATTCATAAGGTCCACGAAAACTGCTAGCACATTAGTCAAGGCGTAGGACATAACAAGGAACTCATAGTGAGCATATCGCATTTAGAAAGTTGTCTTCGGGATATCATTCTCTATAACTTTTACCAGGTGGTATTCGGTCTCAAGTCGATATTGGAGAAACACTTGAACCCCGTAAATGATCAAATAGATCAATAATTCTCGGGAGCGGATAATTGTTATTTATAGTGACCATGTTAAGATAGCGGTAATCTATGCACATCCTTAGAGAAGCGTCTTTCTTTCGAACAAATAGAACTGGTGCACCTCAAGGTGATATGCTGGTTCTGATGAAACCTTTGCCGAGAAGATCTTTCAACTGCTTTTTCAAGTCTTATAGTTTCGCTGGGACCATTCTGTATGGAGGAATAGATATTGGCTGTGCACCTGGAAGAACATCAATACCAAATCAATCTCTCTGTTTGGAGGGATACCGGGAAGTTCCTCAGGGAACACTTCTGGATATTCATTCACCACTAACACAAATTGAAGAGTGAGTGCTTTTTATCAACATCCATTAATCGGACTAGGTGATATAAACACCCTATGAAAATTATCTTTCTCGCCTTACCATAGGAAATAAACCTACCCTTAGGCGTCACAACATCATCCTTCCATTCTACAAGCTCGCCAAGAAAATGAAATATCACGATGATAGCCAATCCACACCCATAATGAAATTGAAATCATTAATTTCTAAATCAGTCAGGTTTGCTATTGTATCACTAATCCCGATTAACCCGACTTGCTATAACTAACTCACCAACTTGAGTAGATATGAAAAATAACTTACCTAACTATTTTGGTTGTACACTAAATTTCCTAGCAACAAATGGAGTAACATATAATAAGGTAGACCCTTGATCTGTTAGTGCATATACATCATTAGAGAAAACACACAATATACCATAACAACATCGGTTGACAACTTTGAATCCTGTCGGCCCCTAGAGCATATATGCAGTTCTGACCACCGCATGTACCAGATTGTCCACCCCTACCTCTGCCTCGGCCTGCAGGTGCTTGAGGGCCACGAGATTGGGAAATTGCTGCTGCAGACCTGTGGGCTAAGCTATAGTACCTGTATCTCCTTTCCTGAGCTTTGGACGATCTTGTATTATATGAACCGGGAACTCCTTACAAATAACATGCGTCCAAACCCTGGCGACACACCACCATATGAACCCTTCTATACTAGACACAACGTGGTCATGGTGTTCATATTTGACTCATACTCCCCTAGGTCTATAGATCTAATGCCCTCCAACTCTGGGTCAACCCTGGTTGGGCACCCAGATCATACCTATGCCTTGAAGACTGAGGTGGTGCACTGGCTATATACCGAATGTATAAACATTGCTTATCTCCTGTCAGAGTACCCTCTGTTACTACTCTGAGCTCCCCCATAACTTCTCGTTGATCTAGCCCTCTTATTCTGATCTCTCTCTATCAGCTTTAACCTTCTACCATCGCTCATCTGTCTGCTGTGCAAAGGCCATAATCCTGGAGATATCCATACCTATATTAAATGCTGCACTAGAAAACTTACCAACCAAATAGGGCTCAAGTCCAAGTACAAACAGACGAACTCTAGTCCGCATAGTAATGGCCAACTCATGTGCATACCGGGCAAAGGAAGTAAATTTAAGGAAATACTCCCTTACGTTCGTATCATTCTACCTGAGATCTGTAAATTCATCGGCCTTAGCCTCCCGAATCTACAACGACAAAAGATGATCTAAGAAGGCCTCAGAAAACTCTTTTCACATTACTGTAGGTGCCTTCCGCCATCTGGAATCTTCTCATGTCTTATTTCCATGTCACCACAACATCTTTCAATTGATAGAAAGCCAGTTTCACACCCTCTATCTTGGAAGCATGAATGACTCTGAGTGTCCTGTGAATTTCATCAATAAAATTCTTTGGGTCTTCATCCAGATTGGATCTTATAAATTCTTGAGGGCCCGTGTGAAGAAATCTCGAACTCTAGAACTGGCTGACCTTACTGATGGATAAGAACTAGGGATGCTTCAGCTTGTCGTTGTGGTTGAACAACCACCGGTTGGGTAAGCAACTGAACAACATCTCTAATATTCTCATCTGTAGAACTAGGCAGTGGAACATGAAGTATAGGAACTTGTCTAGGCTCTTCTTGCACCGGTGGTAGTGGGAATGGGGGTGCTTGAATAGTTGGACCGTCTCGAGCCTCAGTCTGGCCGGCAGTTGCAACCCACTAGTATCTACTTCTAGGACCGTACTAGCCCTTTGGCAAGCTTTCATCTTACTTCTTGTACGCATATTCTTTAGAACATATAACAAGACACGCGTTAGATAAAGTTTATAAGGCTCAACTCTATTGCACGATCCTTTCATAATTCCCCAGTAGCCTCCCATTATAAGTGTGGCACGCAATACACTCGAACTCTGCTAGACATGGCTTTATATATTTCCTAGGACACTTGAACCGTGCTTTGGGACAAAGTTTATCATGCACCAAGCCTTGATGGGTTGAACCTGTACTCGGTGCCTTAACTTAACTGAGCGGACCAGCTCTATGTGAATTATACAAAGGCTATGAACATGGAACAAATGATATAACTTGCATTGGGAACAAATATAAGATGCTACAGACATATATATATACACCCTAAATTGGAGGGGCACGACTGGCACCCGGGCCTAACATACCGTGAACCAATATAACGCACATCCATAACCATACTAGCATATATAAGTGGACCTGACGGGTTTTCACACAATAATATGATGAAGCACGAAAGGCTACTCAACAATAGACAACCTAAAAGGACATACATGCATATATATAAGGGATATACAGGCTATACAGAACATCTATACACATGACATTTATCCACAATCCTATAAGAGTACATTAACGTCATAAAGGTCAGGACAGGGCCCCACCATACCCATAAACATTTGTACATAAGCATACAAATTTAGAAGGCAACTCTGAAGTAAGTGGAGTGCACCAACACCTTACGCTATGCTGAGAACCTACCGAGGAGGATTGCCGGTCTATCGGCACTTACATGCATGAAATGCAGAGTCCCTAGGCAAAAGAGATGTCACTACCAATAAAGTACCAAGTATATAAGGCAAATAACGGCATAAGTAAAGAGATCAAAGAAATAGAGGAAAAAGAAACTCAACATGGGATATGTAATTGCAATTGAGGGCCATGATGTGCATAAATACAAATATACGCACATATAGAGTCATCATCATACAATATATACACGCATATAGAGCCATCGACCCTCTGTATCCATCATCATCATCATCATCATCATAATATCCAAATGATTAGTGGAACGTATGTAACGTTGTTGTAGCATATATACGCGTATATAACACCGTTGGAGCCACACATAGACTCATGGAGCCACACATAGACTCATTTTATATGTGTGTATATATATATATATATATATATATATATATATATATATATATATATATATATATACACACACGCGCGTGCAAGAGCCATAAGAAGACATTTTGAATCTTATTGAAGTGGTATAAGGTCGTTACATCTCTGATTAATGTTATGGAACCACCATCACAACATAGAGTGCATTTGGAGCAAAAGGAACATGATAACATGGAACCTTAATAACATAGTTCATGGAGGACAACGGGCATGAGCTTCTAATCTACCAAGAGTAGAGTCGCTATCAATATCGTTCTTTTACGTTTCATTCGTTCGGAATCATGCAAAAAAGAAGGAAAGAAGGTGCCTTAACATCCTTGGACAACCTTGCCTCAACAGACCCAATTCAAACAGCTTGCAATGCACATTAGTCTACACATTAACAAGTACATAAACCTTACTAGTGAATTACTAGTTAACACGATGAGCGACAAGCTCAGATTAAACCCAACTTAAACCCCCTTTACCCTTATTAAGTCTTTACTTCAATAAAAAAACATATCCAGCATAACAATAATTTTATTTAAAGGTTTTCTAACCTTATATCCATCTTCACAAGAACCCTAAATAGCTCCAAAAAGAGGTAAAGAGCACCTTCCAAACATTATGCGGCTATTTCTTCTTCTAGCTTAGAACCTCATCCACACAACCAACACATAGACAAGAATATTAATAAAAACAACATCATAAACAAGATATTTCCCATAATTTTTAGCCACAAGAATCCATATACCACTCAAAAACAGTCCAACATGAGATAACAACACCTTACACCAATTCAAGTGTTATCTTGTATTTTTTTATCGGAAAAGGTTAACCATTATATAAATAAGCTTAAGCACAAAAGAGGATATTATACTTACCTAAACCAGTAGAAACAACCTGGAAGCCAAGCTTTACTTAACTCACAACAGCCCTTAATCACACCACAACACCACAGAGGTGTTATTCTTCACCTTAACTAACCTTTGATGTTGGATTTGGATATAAAAACTTGGTTTTCACCATGAACCTGAACCCTTAGGGAACTGTTGAGAGGTCTTAGTTAGAGTGAGGGGATGAAGATTGCTCGAAAAATTACCCGAAGTGAACCAACAACCACTTTAAAACGTTCAAAGCTCGGTCACCGCCTAAGCGGGTCCCAAAAAGGAGATGCCTACACAGTCTCGCGAAAACACGAATATCTCTCTAATCCGACGTCACATCAATGAATGGTTTAATTCGGGGAAATGTAGACTCATGGCCTTCAATTTTCTGGGTTGATAACCCTATAATCCAAGTATATTGGGAGAAAAGTATAGTGACATTAGATCCAATTTCAGTAAAATTATAAACGTAACTTGAAATAACTTTTGCCAACTTGTTTTAAATCATCACTATCTTTATAAAAGATTGTAATCCCTCTGGTTTCATATTGATTTACTTAAGAAACAACTCAACATACGAGTATACAGGGTGTAACATCCTTCCCCTCTTAGGGACATTCGTCCTCGAATGTTGAGGTACATAGGGAGAAATAACTCTTATTGATTTTACGCAAGTTTTAACAGAGTCTCCCCTATAGTCGGGAAACTACTCAAGACCTCCAAGCAGCCGAAACCAAAACCATATGCCTCATAGTGCTACACAAACATCACATGTACATATCAGACCTCGCACAACCATCAAATATCAAATGAAAACATAAGGAATTGTAACTTACATCAACTACAAGGCACTCCATCTTGTCATCTCAGCCCGAAATATCACCTTCTCCTTGGAATAGGTGAGGGTACTTACATCTAATCTCTTATTCGGATTCCCAGGTTATTTCATCAACATTCTTGCTCCTCCATAACCCTTCATGAAAGACACATCCTTTTTTCTCAACCTACGAACCTGCCAATATAAAATAGCAACTTGGACCTCTTCATATGGCAGGTCCTCTGTAATCTACACGTCATCGACAGGAACAACCCGAGAAGAGTCTCCGATATATTTTTGCAACATAGTGTAACGACCCGACTGGTCGTTTTGAGAATTTAAGCTCCGTTCGGTGGCATAAGATATTGAACAACTTCACATTGTGTATATCGACTTGCATGCATTTTTGGATTCAGTTACCGGATGATTCAGAGTCGAATTGGAAGAAGGATGTTAGTTTATGAAGCTTAAGCGATGAAATTTGATCGGAATTTGACTTTTTATGTAAACGACTTCGGAATAAGTTATGGATAATGTCAACAACTTCGTAATACTCCCAAAATCATTTATCATATAAAAGAAATCACATTCGTTCATTTCCTTTTCATACTTTCTTTCATTTCATTGGCACCCTTGCACATATATATAAATCATCATTCTTGGCATGATGGTCTCATTTCATAGTTCATACTTTCATTCTTCCACTTGACATAGGATATAATTCATTTGAAGACACTTAAAAATCATCTGAAAAACACAACATCGGTTCATGATTACATAAGGTCTTAGGACACACTGGAAACATTTACAAATTATAGCATGATGATCTCAACGGAACTATGGAATGAATTCAATAATTTTTTGATGATTCGATCATATTTGGACTATTTCCCAAGAAAGAGCATGATATGCATATAAAACAATTGCTACATCATTAGAGTAATTAAACATTCAATAAGTCAATCATTTGTGATGATTTAGCATGATAAGGATGAGAGCTCGGTCAAACCTCAATTAGAATTCATAAGTAACTCATGGAACCCGATTCTTTAAGAAGAGTTTAGCGAACACACCTTGCTTGGGCTTTCCTTATATTACTACAACATTCCGTAACTTCTAGCGACTTCAATGTATTAGAGATATGATAAAATTAAACTCTAATTAGGAAGGGGATCATGGGTTCAGCTGACTTAGGCAATCTATCAAACACAAAGGCTGCAAATTCGACTATAGGGCCGTATGGTGGTGATTTTTCATCCAACAGCAAATCCCCACATTAATAGGTCACCCATGCATGTTCTACAACCTCCCTACCACATTTATTGGCACATGCATGCATAATTTACCAACTTCTGTACTCAAGAACCACATCCCTTACTACCTTTAATTAGTCCAATTTCTAAATTCAGTGCATGGAAAGAACCTTACCTCTTTAGAAGGGGATATTGTGATCTTTCCTTGTTGAATTTCCAAGGCGTGAGGAAGAAAGGATGAGTAGGATAGTGGGAGCTTATTTTTTCCTCTATAAAACACTCCTCCTCTCTCTAAAAGAACAGGTATTTGCTCCCAAACGACACATAATGTCTTTTAATCAAAATAGAGTCGGGTTATAAAAACAAAAAATGGACCCTCCGGCCTCAACTATGCAATCGCAAAGTACACCAAAGACTAGGTCTGTGGCTTGTGAAAGGTATCTCTAAAATTAATCTCCAAAATTGGTCTGGCCTATTCAAGTTTGTGGCAAGTCTGCGGTCCGCGGATCAGTTATGCGGCGCATAATTGACCACGAAACCTCCCTCAAGAAAATCATCATATTGTTTCTACGATGGAATTGCGACCCGCGAAATGGTTATGCAGTCGCATATTGGAGAGCAAAATGACCTTTAAATTTTGAACTTCTCCTATTCCACACCGCATTAGATTTGCGGTCCAAGCAGTAGTATTACGGTCTCATAATGGACCGCAGAAATTCCATCTTCTGCAAAAATTGTTCCACCAACTTCCCAACCCATTGCACAACCCAAAAAAGGCCATATCCTCATCGAGCTTAAATTATCTTCAACCTTCAAACATGTTAGCCTACTCGGCACCACAAAACCTCAAATTATTGGTAAAATTTTACGGGGCTTTACATCCTCCACCACTTAGGATCAATCGTCCTCGGATGAGGAATAGATCCCGCCAAAAATAGCCAACATGGATTCTCCCACACAACAGAAATTCCAAATTGGACTAACTCCCCAAATTTTCAAAGATTTAGATAGAGTCTCCCCTATATTTGGGCCTATCCACTTGTTAGAGAACCCTAGAAACCAAGCCTAACAACATTTTAATAATCCAATGATGTAACATAGCATGAAATTAACATCAACCATAACCTCGTAAGCATTATTTTACCAAAAAGGCGCATCTTTAACATAAACTATACAAATTGAACATAATTTATGAAAAGTAATCTCGTAACACTCTTAACACAACTAATTATTTATTCAAACAAATGAGGGTATTTCATCCACATCTCTTCCTCGGCCTCCCAGGTGGCCTCTTTCACTTGTTGGTTTCCCCATAACACATTCACTGAGGCAATCTCTTTATTTCTCAAGTTTCGGACATGCCTATCAAGAATATCAACTGGAATCTCCTCATAAGTCAATTATTCATTAAGCTCAATAGCCTCCACCACAACAATGGGCAACGGGTCTCCAACAACCTTTTTTAACATAGATACATGAAACACTAGATGCTCTAAGGACATCTTTGGAGGTAGTTCGAGCCCTTAAGTCACTTGACCTATCCTCAGAATAATTCTATACGGTCTGATATACCTCGGACTCAATTTCCCATTCTTCTCAAATCTCATTATACCCTTCATAGGGGGAACCTTCAAGAATACCCAATCATCTACTTTGAACTCCAAATCTCTACGACGCACATCTGAATAAGAGTTCTGGCGACTTTGAGCAGTTTTCAACTGTTCCTTGATCATCTTAACCTTTTCCATAGCTTTATGCATGAGGTATGGCTCTATCAACTTTGCTTCACCAACTTCGAACCACCCAATGGGAGATCTACATCTCCTGCCATATAAAGCTTCGAACGGAGCCATTTGGATGACAAAACGGTAGCTATTTTTATAAGAAAATTTTATAAATGGAAAATGGTCATCTCAGATACCCTTTAAGTCAAGAACACAAGATCACACCATATCCTCAACCGTATGAATAGTCCGGTTCTCTTTCCTATCAGTTTATGGATGAAAAATTGTACTAAGATTTACCTATATACCCAAACCTTCCTGAAATTTCTGCCAAAACATAGCGGTGAACTATCCCCTCGATCTAACAAAGTAGAAACTGGAGTGCTGTGAAACCTGACTATTTCCTTGATATACAACAGAGCATATTATTTTGTTGTGTCAGTAGCCTTAACAAGCAAGAAGTATGTTGATTTCGTGAGTCGGTCAACAATCACCCAAATCAAATCAAATTTATGAGGCGTGCGAGGTAGACCTACTGCAAAGTCCATATTTATCATCTCCCATTTCCACATTGGGATTTCTATATTTTATGTCAAACCTCGGCCCTCTGATGCTCGGTATTCACTTGTTGCGAGTTTGGACATCTAGCCATAAAATCCGCTACATCCCCCTTCGTGCCATTCAACATTGGGATTTCTATATTTTATTTAAAACCCCGAGCCTCTAATCCGTGACCTTCACTTGTTGACAACATACTTAGGAAATCCATCAAACACAAAGGCTGCTAATTCAACTACAGGGTCCTATGGTGGTGATTCTTCAGCCAACAACAAATCTCCACAATAATAGGTCACCCATGTATGTTCTACAACCTTCCTAACGCCTTTATTGGCACATGCATGCATAATTTACCAACTTCTATACTCAAGAACCACATCCCTTACTACCTTTAATTAACATAATTTCGAAATTCAAAGCATGGATAGAACCTTAGCTCTTTAGAAGGATACTTTGTGATCTTTCCTTGTTGAATTTCCAAGGTGTGAGCAAGAAAGTATGAGTAGGATGGTGGGAGCTTGTTTTTCCCTCTATAAAACACCCATCCTCTCTATAAAAGAACAAGTTTTTTCTCCGACCTCAACTATGAAATCGCAAAGTGCACCAAAGACTAGGTCTGCGGTCTGTGAAAGGAATCACAAAATTGATCTCCAAAACTGGGCTGGGCTGTTCAAGCTTGTGGCAGGAATGCGGTCCGCAGATCAGTTATGCAGTCGTATAGTTGACCGCAAAACCTCCCTAAAGGAAATCATTATGTTGTTTCTGCGATAGAAGCGCGACCTGCGAAATGGTTATGCGGTTGTATATCGAAGAGCAAAATGACCTTCAAATTTTAAGCTTCTCCTGTTCAACACATTGCAGTCCATGGAGTAGCTTTGCGGTCTCATAATGGACAGAATACATTCCATGTTTTGAAAAAGTTATTCCACCGACTCCCCAACCCATTGCCCAACCCAAAAAGCTCATACCTCAGCGAGCTTAAATTATCTTCAACCTTCAAACATGTTAGCCTACTCGGCACCACAAAACCTCGAATTATTGGTAAAATTTTACAGGGCTTTACATCCTCCCAACTAAGGATCATTCGTCCTTTAATGAGGAATAGAGTCCGCCTAAAACACCCAACATGGATTCTCCTAACACCAGAAATTCCAAATTGGATTAACTCCCCAAATTTTCAAAGATTTCGACAGAGTCTCCCCTGTATTTGGGCCCATCCACTTGTTAGAGAACCCTAGAAACCAACCCTAACAACATTTTCATAATCCAATGATGTAACATAGCATGAAATTAATACCAACCATAACCTCAAAGCATTATTTTACAAAAAAGGAGTATCTTTAACATAAACTATACAAATTGAACATAATTTATGGAAAGTAAGCTCTTAACACTCTTTTACAACGAAACTAATTATTTATTCAAACAAATGAGGGTATTTCATCCACATCTCTTCCTCGGCCTCCCAAGTGGCCTCTTTAACTTGTTGGTTTCCCTATAGCACATTCACTGACGCAATCTCTTTATTTCTCATCTTTCGGACATGCCTATCAAGAATGGAAATCGGAATCTCCTTATAAGTCAATTCTTGATTAACCTCAATAGCCTCCACCGTAAAAACGAGCGACGGGTCTCGAACAACCCTTTTTAACATAGATATATGAGACACTAGATGCTCTAAGGACATCTCTGGAGGTAGCTTGAGCCCTTAATCCACTTGACCTATCCTCTGAATGATTCTATACGGTTTGATATACCTCAGACTCAATTTCCCATTATTCCCAAATCACATTATACATGCATAGGGGAAACCTTCATGAATACCCAATCATCCTCTTTGAACTCCAAATCTCTACGACGTACATCCAAATAAAACTTCTGGGACTTTGAGCAGTTTTCAACTGTTCCTTGATGATCTTAACCTTCTCTATAGCTTTATGCACGAGGTATGGCTCTATCAACATTTCTTCCCCAATTTCGAACCACTCAATGGGATATCTACATCTCGTGCCATATAAAGCTTCGAACGGCGCCATTTGGATGAAGAAATGGTAGCCGTTGTTATAAGAAAAATTTTCTAAATGGAAAATGGTCATCCTATATACCCTTTAAGTCAAGAACACAATCGCACACCATATCCTCGAGCATCTGAATAGTCCAGTCTGCATGCCTATCAGTTTATGGATGAAAAATTATTCTAAGATTTACCTATACACCTAAACCTTGCTTGAATTTATGCCAAAATTTAGCGGTGAACTATGCCCCTCGATCTAAGATAATAGAAACTAGAGTGCCGTGCAACCTGACTATTTCCTTGATATACAACTAAGCATATTATTTTGCTGTGTCAGTAGCCTTAACAAGCAAGAAGTGTGTTGATTTCGTGAAGCGATCAACAATCACCTAAATCGAATCAAACTTATGAGGCGTGCGAGGTAGACCTACTACAAAGTCTATAATGATCATCTCCCATTTCCACATTGGGATTTTTATATTTTATGCCAAACCCCCGGGCCTCTGATGCTCGGCCTTCACTTGTTGCGATTTTGGACATCTAGACACAAAATCTACTATGTCCCCCTTCATGCCATTCGGAATTTTTATTTCTATATTTTATGCAAAACCCCCGAGCCTCTAATCCGCGTCCTTCACTTGTTGAAAACATACTTAGGCAATCCATCAAACACAAAGGCTGCTAATTCGACTACAGGGTCGTATGGTGGTGATTCTTCACCCAACAACGCATCCCCACATTATTAGGCCACCCATTAATGTTCTACAACCTCCCTACCACCTTTATTGGCACATGAATGCATAATTTACCAACATCTATACTCAAGAACCACATCCCTTACTACCTTTAATTAGCCTAATTTCGAAATTCAGAGCACGGATAAAACCTTACCTCTTTATAAGGAGACTTTGTGAGCTTTCCTTGAAAAGTTTCCAAGGGTGAGCAATAAAGGATGAGTAGGATGGTGGGAGCTTGTTTTGCCCTCTATAAAACACTCCTCCTCTCTATAAAAGAACAAGTTTTTTCTCCCAAACGAACCCTTATGTCTTTTAATCAAAATAGATTCGGGTTATAAAAACACAAAATGGACTCTCCGACCTCAACTATGCAATCACAAAGTGCACCAAAGACTATGTCTATGGTACGTCAAAGGGATCGCAAAATTTATCTCCAAAGCTGGGCTGACCTGTTCAAGTTTGTGGTAGATCTGCGGTTCGTATATCAGTTATGTGATTGCATAATTGACCGTGAAACCTCCCACAAGAAAATCATCATGTTGTTTCTCCGATAGAATCGCGACCCACGAAGTGGTTATGCAGTCGCATATCGGAGAGCAAAATGACCTTCAAATTTTGAGCTTCTCCTTTCCCAAACCATAGTGGATTGGCGGTCCACAGAGTAGCTTTGCGGTCTCATAATGGACCGAAGAAATTCCATGTTCTGCAAAAATTGTTACACCAACTCCCCAACCCATTGCACAACCCAAAAAGCCCGTTGCTCAGCGAGCTTAAATTATCTTCAACCTTCAAACATGTTAGCCTACTCGGTACCACAAAACATTGAATTATTGGTGAAATTTTACGGAGCTTTACCTCCTCCCCCACTTAGGATCATTCGTCCTCAAATGAGGAATAAAGTCCGCCTAAAACACCAAATATGGATTCTCCCACACACCCTAAATTCAAAACTGGACTAACTCCCCAAATTTTCAAATATTTCGATAGAGTCTTCCCTGTATTTGGGACTATCCACTTGTTAGAGAACCCCAGAAACCAACCCTAACACCTTCATTATCCAATGACGTAATATACCACGAAACACCAACCATAACTTCAAAGCATTATTTTACCAAAATGGAGCATCTTTAAAATAAACTATACAAATTGAACATAATTTATGGGAAGTAAGCTCTTAACACTCTTTTACAACACAACTAATTATTTAATCAGACAAATGAGGGTATTTCATCCACATCTCTTCCTCGGCTTCCCAATTGGCCTCTTTAACTTGTTGGTTTACCCATAGATCATCCACTGAGGCAATCTTTTTATTTCTCAAGTTTCGGACATGCCTATCAAGAATGGCAACCGGAATCTCCTCATAAGTCAATTCTTCATTAACCTCAATAGCCTCCACCGCAAGAACGAGCGACGGGTCTCCAACAACCCTTTTTAACATAGATACATGAAACACTATATGATCTAAGGACATCTCTGGAGGTAGCTCGAGCCCTTAAGCCACTTGACCTATCCTCTGAATTTTTCTATATGGTCTGATATACCTCAGACTCAATTTCCCATTCTTCCCAAATCACAGTATACACTTCATAGGGGAAACCTACAAGAATACCCAATCATCCTATTTGAACTCCAAATCTCTATGATGCACACCCGAATAGGACTTCTTGCGACTTTGAGCAGTTTTGAATTATTCCTTGATTATCTTAACCTTCTCCATACCTTTATGCACGAGGTCCGGCTTTATCAACTTTGTTTCCCTAACTTCGAACCACCCAATGGGAGATCTTCATCTCCTTCCATATTAAGCTTCGAACGATGCCATTTGGATGACGAAATGATAGCTGTTGTTATAAGAAAATTTTATAAATGGAAAATGGTCATCCTAAATGCCATTTAAGTCAAGAACACAAGCGCACACCATATCCTCAAGCGTCTTAATATTCCGATCCGCTTGCCTATCATTCTATGGATGAAAAATTGTACTAAGACTTATCTATATACCCAAACCTTGCTGGAATTTCTGCCAAAAATTTAGGGGTGAACTATGCCCTCGATCTAAGAAAATAGAAACTAGAGTGCCGTGCAACCTGACTATTTCCTTGATATATAACTGAGCATATTATTATGCTGTGTCAGTATCCTTAACAAGCATGAAGTGTGTTGATTTTGTGAGTCGATACACAATCACCCAAATCGAATCATACCTACGAAGTGTGCGAGGTAGACCTACTGCAAAGTCCATATTGATCATCTCCCATTTCCACATTGGGATTTCTATATTTTATGCCAAACCCCCGGGCCTCTGATGCTCGGCTTTCACTTGATGACAACTTGGACATCTAGCCACAAAATCTACGTCCCCCTTCAATCCATTATGCCAATATAAGTCCTTGAGATCATGGTACATTTTTGTAAAGCCTGGTTGCATGGAATACAAAATCGTGAGCCTCGATCATGATTCATTCCCGGAGACCGTCTACATTTGGAACACATAATCGCCCCTGATACCTTAGTGTACCCTCATTTGTGTAGAGAGAAAAAGCCATGGTTTTGTGTTTGTCTATTCCCTCTGTCAATTGCACCAATAATAAATCATCATATGGGTTCTCATTGACTTCTACTACAAGGTATGACTCAGCCCTATCTTGCAAAATCACCCCACCTTCGCTAGAGTCCGCAAGCTGAACTCCAAAACTAGACAACTGATGAACCTCTTTGGCTATCAACCTTTTGTATGCCTCCAAGTTAGAAAAACTTCCCATAGGTTTCCGGCTAAGAGTATCTACCATAACATTAGCCTTCCCTGGATGATATAGAATATCGATGTCATAGTCTTTGAGTAACTCAAGCTATCTCCTCTGCCTCAGCTTCATTTCCTTCTACTTGAAAATATATTGAAACTCTTATGGTCCGTGAATATGTCCACACGGAGCACATACAAATAATGGCGCCAAATTGTCCATGCAAATACCACCGTCGCAAGCTCTAAGTCATGTGATGGATTATTCTTCTCATGATTCTTGAGTTGGCCAGTAGAGTAAGCGATCACCTTGCCATGTTGCATTAATACACACCCAAGCCCGATAATTGAAGCATCAAAATATACCACAAACCCATATGTACCCTCCGGTAAGATTGACACCGGTGTTGTAGTCAATCTTGACTTCAACTCTTGGAAGCCATTTTGCTAGAACTGACCATTGGAACGTAATTGTCTTCTGCGTCAATTTAGTCAATGGGGAGGCAAGAGTAGAAAACCCCTCCACAAACCTCCTATGATACCCAACCAAGCCTAAGAAATTGTGAATCTCCATTAGAGTTTTAGGTCTAGTCCAACTCTTCAAAACTATGAATTTCTGAGCATCAACCTTTATCCCTTCACTAGAGAAGACGTGACCCAAGAAAGTGACAAATTCAAGACAAAATTCACACTTTGAAAATTTTTCATATAATTTGTGCCGACGTAGAGTCTGTAGAGCATCCCTGAGATGATCGGCATGGTCCTCTCGACTTTGCAAATACACGGATATCGTAAATTAACTGTATCACAAACTAGTCGAGGAAAATCTTGAAGACTCAATTCATAAGATCCATGAAAGTTGTCGGGGCATTCATTAGCCTGAAAGACATCACCAAAAATTCAAAGTGCCCATACAGGGTCCTACTAGCTATTTTCGGAATATCCTGCTCCCTAATCTTCAATTGGCGACCTCCCGGTCTTAGGTCAATCTTGGAGAAGTACTTAGCACATTGCAGTTGATCAAACAAGTCATCTACCCTTGGCATGGGTGCTTATTCTTGATTGTGACCTTGTTTGAGCTATCGATAGTCAATACAAATCCTTAATGACCTATCTCTCTTCCTTACAAAGACGACCAGTGTACCTCAAGGCGACATACTTGGCCAGATGAAACCTTTCTCTATCATATCCTTCAACTGCTCCTTTAGTTCCTTCAATTCATCCGACACCATTATGTAGGGTGGAATAGATATAGACTACATGTCTGGCATCACACCGATCAAAAAACAATCTCTCTATCTGGTGGGATCCCAGGGAGCTCATCAGTAAACACCCTTGGAAATTCATTAACAGATGGCACATACTCAAGTTTTGGGGCCTTAGAATCGGTGTCCGTTGCCCATACCAAATGGTAAATACACCCTTTTTGATTATCTTCGCAACCTTAAGGTAAGAAATAAACCTATATGTATACGGTCAAAATCATATGCCTCTGAGTTTTTAGGCTCTAGATGTCACATCGAGGGCAGAAATTCGATAGAGACCTGGCTCGGGCTCAAAGGAAGAACAAGAGGTTCGATGGCCTAAGTGCTCGAGGAGCATCGGAGCCAAGTACGATCGATTCAAGAACAGTGCCGTTATGAGTTTGTTATATAAGGACAAGATTCTCGCCACATCCCCAAGATCATGGCGTAAATTCCGAATAGATTTGTATGAATTATTACAAATCTGTACTAGGTGGTTACACATCTGTTCCAATAAGATCACTTACTGTAAATAGAAATATACCTTATTTAGGTTTCCCCTCCTATATAAAGGGGACCCTAGTCATTTGTAAGGATCATCCAATCAGTTGAAAAAGAATATACTATCTTACTTTATTGTTCATTGTTCTTCAAAATTATTCTCTAGCAATATTTCCTTTACTGTTCTTGCTTTATTATCCCTAACCCACCTCCAGGTCATCGAGCTCGAGATCCATATTGCAAAAAGTAACACTGGTTTGGTTCTTCTATTCTTCTCCTTTATACTCTATATTACTTACTTACTAATTGGTATTGGACTAGATCACATATCTTTAAAATCACAAATCAAATTTAATTGTTACTCATATTTTCGAGGTAAACACTATCCTTTGGCATGGAATCATCCTCCTTCAACTCAATTACTGAATCATTTGGAAATTCAAACCTACGGGTTCTGGTTTGGCAATCAATATTGGCATAACATGAGTGAAGCCAGTCCATCCCCATTATCATGTCAAAATCTACAATCACCAATTCAACGAGATTGGGCGTGGTGTCTCGACCATGAACTCTGACAATACAATCCCTATAAACCTGCGTAGCCACAATAGAATCACCAACTGTAGTTTATACAGAGAACGACTCACGAAGTTGTTCCGGTTCTATCCCAAAGACATAGCAACATAAGGGGTGATTGACAAAGCGGAACCAGGATCTATAAGTGTATACAAATCAAGAGATCAGACAGTCAGTATACCTGTGACATCATCTGGAGAAGTCTCTAAACTCTGGAAACCCCTAATAGCATAGAAGCTGCTAGGTCCCCCAAACTGTATGCACCAACCCTAGCTGCCCCACGCCCTGCGGGTGCTGGAGTGCCTATTTTTGGAGAAGGTGTCGCAAATGTAGTAGTTGCAGAACTGGCTAGCTAGGTCGTA
The DNA here is from genome assembly GCA_005239525.1 of Nicotiana knightiana. NCBI lineage: Eukaryota > Viridiplantae > Streptophyta > Magnoliopsida > Solanales > Solanaceae > Nicotiana > Nicotiana knightiana. The sequence goes on from ML417585.1 coordinate 65,544, forward strand.
CCCTTACCCATATTATGGCGGGAGGAAGGACAATCCCTATGAATGTGACTTCTAATACCGCATTCATAGAATATGTGTAGGTCCATATAGCATATCCCTTAATGCATCATCCCAGACCCAGGGCACAGGGGCCTCCGCTATTACTTGAATTTACCACCAGCAGGCTTATCCTAGTGGTAGGATCTCCTGTTGCCCTGACTCGGCCTGAAACGGCTCCACTATTGCTGACCGAGCCTTGACGGCAGTGGACTGAACAAAGACTGAGCAATGGACTATAATGATTTTCCCTTAAATTCTAATCTTCCGATACTACCACCACTAGAAGAAACACTAAAGTAACCATTGACCGGGCCTTCTTGCTACCTTCTCACTCCATTCAATTCTTAATTTTTTGGGTCTTTGTGGCTTGAGAAAATGCCACAATCTTCCCATTGTTCATATCACAATTCAAGGAAGCTGTAGCAGCCTCAATAATAAATAAGGGGATGAGGCCTTGCACGAATCGTCACACCCTAGACTGGATAGTGGGAAACATGTAAATGGCATACTTGGACTTGCGCGCGACTCTCATATGGTAATCCTACACTCTCATGCTACCTTGCTTCAGGTTCTCAAACTCAGAGCGTGAGTTTCCCTAGTCTCGTAGGCAAGAAATGATCAATGAAGGCATTGCAAATTCACTCCACTTTTCTAGAGAGATCCCCTCCTCATGGGAATCCTCCCACTGTTCAAACCAAGAATATGCCACCTCTTTTAGGTGATAGAAGTCCAACTCCATTGCTTCTGTCTCTATGGCACACATAACTTGAAGTTTCTTGTGCATCTCATTAATAAAGTCATGGGGGTCCTCCTCGGGATTAGTACCCGTGAATACTGGAAGATCAAACCGTCGAAACCTGTTCACCCTGCAGCTAGAGCAATCCCAGGCTGGCTAGAGGAAGGAGGCGCAACATTCGATCATTGGGCCTGGGAAGCCACAATTTGAGCCAAAATTTGTATGGCTCCATAAGGTCCTCATCCGAAACACTAGGACTAGAAGTTGAGGCTAGAGGTGGAACCAGAGTATCACTTGGAAGAGGAATCCTTGCATTTTCAGCAGGAGAAGGAATTGGTGCATTCTTAGCAAGAGTAGTAGAATGAGGAGGCGTCGTGCTTGGGGAGATTCCTTCATCCCTCGGGTGCTCAGTCGTAATATTAGGTATAGTATCATCTTCCACTCCAGGGGTAGCACTGGCCCTTAGGAATCTTCTTTCCTTCTTCTTAGGCGCCATATATTGTAAATTAGTACAAATCACGAGTTAAAGGGGGAACAATCTTACAATCAGCTCTATCGCACGATCTAGACTCATTAAAGAAGGGTGAAATTCCTAAATTCCCAAGTAGCCTCCTAATTATATATGTGGTCTTCAAATTACAGATAAGAAGGAATCTACTAGACACGGCTTCGACACATCCTAGGACACTTGAAAACCTTAAGCTCTAATACCAAGGTTTTCATGTCTCGGCCTTGGGGAGCGCAACTCATGCTCAACCGAGATATCCAGTCAAACAAGCCTACATGATTCCTCCTACCCAACCATACCAAGGAACACCGTGATGATTAATAACAATAGTTAGATATAAGAGGTTTAAGTGTACAACATCAATTTTCATCACATTTAGATACTTCATTTCCGATTCCCAAAATGTTACATTTTCAAAATTAAAAGTGGAAACATGTCTGATATTTACATTATTATTTTTAGTCTGCCTCCCCAATCAAAATACAATCTACACCATATCTATGCAGCCTCTAATCGAAATAAAAGAGTTATATGAAAGTGTTGATGACAAGGCCCCTGTTATACCTCAAAATATAATATACAAGGAGAAAAAGACACAAGACCTCGATAGGAAGTGGGCCTAAGCAAGTCAGCTGAAGAGAGGGTGTACTGCTAGCAATGATCGATGATGCCTTCTATGGAGCCACCTGCATCCATTAAAGATACAGTGTCCCTGGCAAAAGAGATGTTAGTACATATGTAATGTCACTAGTATGTAATGCTAAACGCGCTCTCAATTAATAGGGAAAAATTACAATGATAGAAACAAGAGATCAATGAGAAAACCAAATAATAATAAAAGAAAAACTCACCAGTGAGGTAATTCTTCAAGTGAAAATCAATGTTTTATGTTTGAAGATCTTTAGCACCAAATATAGCAAAATTCTTGTAGCATGGAGTCTGATCGCTTCCCGATCGGATAAGCCGTCTCACCCTAGGTATGAGGTTTAACGTAGAAACATAACACTAACATGTGTGCGGCATGGCGTCCGATCTCTGCCCGATCAGCTAAGGCGTCTCCCCACAATGTTGTGTGGGTCGACATGGTCTTTTCTAGCTATCAACTCATCCCAATTGAGGGGAATAATCTCAATATAATATAATGGAAATTTATCCCTTAACCAATCCCTACACTAGCACGTGTATTTTCAGGCTTGGCCATTTATAACTCAGCCTTCGTCAATGACCTAACGATAGCTCAAAAAAACTTTTTGAAAAGAAATCACATTCATTCATTTCCTTTCATACTTGATTTTATTTCATTGGCACTCTTGCCACATATATAAATCATCATTCTAGGCACGATGACCACATTTCATAATTCACACTTTCATTCTTTCACTTATCATGATCTATAACTCATTAAATACTTATAAATCATCAGAAAAAACAAAACTTCATTTCATGAATACATAATGACTTAGCACACATTGAAATCATTTACAAATAAGAGCACGGTGATCTCAAAGGAACTATGGATTGAATTCATAATCGTTTGATGATTCGATCATATTTGGACTATGTCCCAAGAAAGAGCATGATATGCATATAAAGCAACTGAGACATCATTAGAGTAATTAGACATTATATAAATCAAGCATTTATGATGATTTAGCACGATAAAGATGAGAGCTTGGTCAAACCGCACTTAGAATCCATAAGGAACTCATAACCTGATTTATAAGAAGAGTTTAGCCAACATACCTCACTTGAGCTTTCCTTAAATTACTATAACGTTCTGAAACTTCTAGAGACTTAATGTCACGACCCAAACTAGAGGATTATGAGTAGCACCCGGGCCATACTTGCCGAGCACCAACGTACATTTATCTAACCTTCTTTATTATCTTTAAGGGCCGACGAGATCAATATAAATGGTGGATATGGATCATGAACAATCAACAATGAAAGGTAATAGCATGGAAATACATCACATGGGATGGCAAGACTGCTAAGAAACAACATATAAGGTACGAGCTACAATGCTGCCATGAAAGATTATATAACAAAAATTAGCCAAAAAGGAATACCAAACTATACATGAGTTGACATCTATTTATGAGCCACTAAAGGAGCATAAGTGATGCAACATTGCCAAAACAGGGCCCCGACATAGCCATAATATCTATAACAAAAATGCACACCAAGACCATGGTAAGTCCGAAGAAGTGATCTTGCCAATAACCAGTGAATTGGGAAGTCTACTATGGTGGGGGAGCTGCGTCTACCTGTCTCTCAGGACCTGCAGCACAACATGCAGCGTCAACAATTAAAAAGGATGTCAGTACGAATAAAGCACTGAGTATGTAAGGCAGGAAAGCATAAGTAAGAACAATAATGTAAACTGGGATAGAGTATATACAACCTCTAACATCTGGGTACCTCTGAGGGCTACTAACATGAAATGCATGATACATACATATATATATACATAAACTTTTAAAACATATGCCTTTGTGGGAAACATCATCATCATATCCTACTCGACCGTAATAGGCTCGGTAAAACGTACCCGAACATGTGGAGCTCGGTAATACCTAACTGATCGGTAGTTGCACAATAGGTGTCGTACCCGACTGACTATAGCGCAGATCAGTAGAATAAAATATATACATATATATAATGCATGTAGGACACATTGGAATCATATTTTGAACCTTTCGGAGTGACGTAAGGTCGATATTCTCTGTACATGTTATTAGGACTAACTCTTCATCAAGAATCTTGTAAGAATCAGGACGTACCAACAACATTGATAACATAAGAATAAGAGAAGCAATCTCAACATCAATTGTTCCATAAGAAGGGAAACAATGTAAGTACTGCTAGCTTCTAAGAGTAGAGTATCTTTGGAAGATCGTTCATTACATTATGTATAATCGGAGTCGTGCAAAAGAAGGAAAGGGATAGCCTCACATACCTTGTATATTTACTGCCCAACCTCAAGCTATGCAAATGTCACGACTCCTTAATCTACAATAAGAGAAACGACACTATCGTTATCGTTTAAGGATCGTAACTATTATGTATTGACCATAACATATTTTACGATGAAACGTACAGCACCTACCTCCCCTATATATATGACTTCACACAAGTCAAAACAATAACCAAACAGCCCAACACACCGCAGTCTCTTCATACACAAAACGATCACCGTAGTACTGTAAAACAACCTGGAAATGTTACAACCAACGAATATCCCACCACCCTACATCCATAATTCCTCCTCCAAAACTCCAGAAAATAGTAGTAAAACACGCATCCCAACAGCAACACAAAACAGTCCGCCACAAGTGAATAACTCGAACTCACGGCTTCCGATCACTTTCACGTGAGTTCTTAGAAGTATATAACGAATTACCATGAATTTACAGAAGAAAAAATGGATTAAAGAGAGAAGTAAACTTACCTTACTTGGTGGGTAACTCAGCCCTTGTCTTGGTTCTTCAAACTCTAGGTTTTACCCGCAATTAGAACTTGAAAGAGAGAGAAAATCAATTAGGGTTTGTGGATAATTTTTGGGAGGAAGTTTGCAGGTTTTTAGGCCTGTTATTCTTATACATAATGAGGGTTTTAGGCCTGTTATTCTTATACATAATGAGGGTTATATTTCAAGAGATAATCCTTTAGATAGTCGTGAAATTAGACATCACAAACTATTGTGGGGAGGGGGGGGGGGCAGAGGACCTCTATATCTGGTATTGTATGCTGAGGTTTCTAGAGTGTACCAAACAACCTTTGGGAATGAGAATAATCAAAAGAAAGAAAATAAAAGGTAGCCAAGTAATTAAAGTGAAAGTGAAAAGAGCCTTAGTGGTATTTAAAAAAATAGCACGAAAGACATTCAATAGTTCGCGTCCAAATTTAAGGACCTCGTTATGCCCGAGGTTTGCCAAAGCGATAGAAAGATTTGGAGAAATTGGTGCCAACATTTCTTAATCCGATTAGCGCAAAAATAAGTCAAATCATTATATTAGTTAATCGAATAATGAAAGTCACTAGTGACACAAAGCCTTATTACATCAATTCTAAAACGAAATATAATTATAAGACATTAAAGAAAATTTCCTATTCTACTTAGTCCCGGATGGACCTCTCCATGTCTTGCTTTATTCGCTCCATCAATCATGTTCCCAAGGTAGTGCATGTCCAGAAAAACAGTAGGGCATTGCTAGCCTTCCAAATTTATCATAACCCATACCCTGGTAGTCACAAAGCCTTTTCCTCCATTTTCCCTCCAACCCCATTAATCCTTGTTACAAATACTCTAACCTTTCTGCCGATTTGTTTGCTCTCTTTCTTCACTCCCTTATTGCTTCCATATCTGACTTATGTTGTTCAATGTGTTGGGACTCGTATTTGAAGATCCTCTTGCGCAACCTTTTGTATTTTACCTGAGCTTCGACTCTTCCTTTATGATCATTCTCTTTAGCTTGACACCTAATTTGACATCTCTGATTATTTCATCGTCTAACCATGAAAGGTAATAGTACATGTGTCCAGTATGATACCTATCTGGCTTTATGGTCTCTCCATCTATAAGGATTTTCTGAGTCCACATATGATGGGCTTCAAACATGAAAGAGATGATATCTCCTTTGAATTCTTCCTTGTGTTGTGCCATGTTGGCTACTTGAGGTATAACCTATTTTCTTCCAGCTTGTCTCATTGCTCCTATTGGAGCATAAGAGTAAATACCTCACAATCTAATCAATACCAAATGGGTGGCCTTCTTGGATAAAATTATGAACTCCTTGCTCTAGAACAGTTCGTACATCTAGTATACCTGTTCATCAATCAAATTGTTGAAAAGGCGTACCCATCCTTGAGCATCCTTAGGCCTTGAATATCTCTCAGGAGCAAAGGTCGTCTTCTTTGGGTGGTGGTTGGCAATATAATCATTCATTGGCCTTGAAGTAATTCCTAACAGTAGTCGCCTCTTTGGAGATTCTCTAACAACTATAGCTGTAACAGAAAATTGCATCTCTTAACGTAATGAGCCCCATTCTTGCCTCGGTCCAAGGCTCGTTATATTTCTACTAATAGCATGGGAACAACTGTGTAGGCATCTCCCCCAATTCCTTCCATCATCCTTCTGGAAACCATGACTAGTCGATTATGAATTTTCCCTCCTTGTAACGGAAAGATCAACAACCCCAAGAAACACACTATGAAGACATAAACTCGATGATGAATCCACCAAACAAAAGTGATGGCCAATTCTTCATGATACAGTCAGTATGATTTGCTATGTCCACACCGTCCACATAGAAAGTCGAATGGAATGTAAGACTTCTTCAGGCAACTTAATACAATGTTCTTCTTGATCTTGAAAATTTTCAAAAAGCCGTACAATTTTACTGCACCGACAAACTAGAACTATTCCAGGGGAGTCTAGCAAAAACTCAAATTTCCTTTAATAGCAGAGTCATCTCCAAATTTCCTAATCGAATGGCGGCCCTCTTCTCGTCCCAAAACATAGTGGCAGCCTCAATTAATTCCCTGCTTGGCCAAATGTCCATCAGAGATGTCAAGTTACCCGGTATCCTTCTTGCAAAATTCCTATCACATTTTGGGAGGTCATTTTACTAGTAAATAAACTTGGGTGGAATGTCCTAGACCATATCGAACCTAGGAACGTCATGCTTCATATTTTTCATAGAAGAAAAGAGTTAGCCCCTCCCCCTCCTGATTTGACTAAGCGATAATAGTCAACATGTTAGCATATTTTCTCCAAGTAATGCACAAAGCATGAATGTGTCCCTAGGGATTGTAGAAATCCCCTTAGACTTTGGACGAGGTTTATCTAAACGAATTTAATACGCCATGGGTATCTAATCCATCCTAGGTTTAACATGATGCATGGACATTTTTTGTCAGAATAGGTTTCTAAAAAGATCTAAACCGTTACTCTCAAGTGAACGACTCGAGAGGGAAAGGCACAGGACCATCAAGTGCACCACTAATCGACTATTCTACCGCTATTAAGCCTTTCCGATTTTACAAGGGTATTCACTAAAAGTGCGCACACTCATCAAGCGCTGCTATGTTGATAATTGGCACGAGGGAATATGATGTTGAAGGCATGCTTATGCAAAAAGTGATAACATATAGTCAAGTAATTTTACATGGTGAACAACTCTTGAAAGCAGTAAATAATGCGGTAAAATAGGCAAGAGAGAAAGGGAGAAGAAAATACAAAGGAAATAGTTAGCATGGTTTACATAATTCAAAAAGCATAATTAATCAACGAAACAAATAAGGTAGAGGGGAAGGGAGGTTAAGGTATAGCAATTTCAATCAAATAGAGGGACGAGGAAAGGGAGGTACATGACAGAAATTAGGCAATTCAATTATTCCCACACAACCAAAGACTCGTCGCGGTAAAAGCTTAAGTATCCTCAGTAGAGTTGTCATACTGTCGCGCCACTTTATCTCGCGAAAGCGGGTTTCGCACGTGGCAACTCTTTTCAATGGTATTAAAAGAGAAGATTCGTCACCTAACGATTTTGAAGTGTGTCAGGGCACCATTTGCAAATAACTTTGTTAACTAGTCCATGTTACCAAAGGTAAGGTAAGAACTCAAATTACTTTAAAGAGAAGGTGCTAGGCACTCATCGAAGTCCACAACTGTGGTTTCCGACAAAATTCTAGACTATGGGGGATTTATCACATTACAAAAAATTATTCTAAGTGAGCAAGCAAGTTGATACATTATGAAACAGGGGACGAAAAGGTCTATGTAAGCGATTTGTTATTCTAGGTGGAATAGAATGAAGTAATTAATTGAAAGTAAATAATACATAAGTAATGCAAAGGAAATAATTTAGTAAGACATATTTCATTCATTAATAAACTAATCGATACAACTCTTCTGGCTACAAGGTATACAACTTAGTTAAATATGTATTTAAATAAACCAAATATATAAGGGATAATTAGACACAATGGAGGGTCTTAAATTTTTTAACCTGAAGGATCACCCTATGCAACATAAATAATACTTTGCAACCCTTATAAGTACAAGGTTTGCTCATATTGTCCACCAAGCACATACTATCATTTCCAGCTATCCGATTACTATCATTACATGTTTTGCCTAAATAGTACTAATTCAATTCTAGGTCGTACCCTACACATGCCTACATGTCCCATGCCTATGGTCCATGAGGTATTGAACCACTATATAGATGGTTCTAGACGTTTCCTAGCTGCTCAAAATTAAAAGACTAGGCGCTAAGTAGTTTGAACAACTAAGACTTCATATAAAGATGCAATTAGCACAAAGGGCTCATATTTACCGTATGAAGGCCAAACAATTAACACAAACAGTGATAGGCAGTGGTAGAATGGGTAGTTGAAATGCCCTATGAACATGCTCTTCTATTTGGGATTAAGACGGACAATTACATATTCATTAAGCTTAAGGTATGGTCTGTATGAATACGTGGGTGATCTGTTATAATTAATCCAGCCCAAGATTCATATGCGGGTAATAAAAAAAGTGGATTTCATTGCTTAGTCATATAAGCAAGATTCTAAATGATCATATTTGGACTGTATTTTGGATAAGACAACAGCTGAGCGATGAGAATTCTTAATTTACAAGTCCTAAGGTCATGATTTCCAGGCAGATAAATGCGAAGAACACAATTGAAGGACATATTGGCACAAATAGTTTCAATTACTTAACATAAACTCTTACAAGCATGATAGCTGAGTGTTGAATACTAATACATAATCAATAAGCATAGGAGAAAATATTAACAAGTTAAAACGAAGTTTGCCCTGTAGGCGTGTCTTCTAAATAAGTTATAAATTACATTGACAACATTAAATTAGCAGTTATTTAGGATCCTAAATCATGATTTTTAAGTGAATATGTAAAGTTGAGGGTTCTATAGGCATGTTGTCTATAAGTAGCTAGTGTGCGGAATTAAAACATGGAAAACAAGTAGCAATTAAGATCATTTGGAACCTATAGGCATATTTTCTACCATTTGTGCGAAAATTAAAATACCACAGCCCCTTTTAACTACCTTCCTCCATCATTTGTTTTACAGGTTATTACAGGCACAAATGGAATAATTATAGGTTCAATTACGAATAAAAATAATCCAATAACATGTCCTAGGCCTTCACATAGACATATAACTTTACGTCGACGAGCAGACCCATACTCTAGGTGCTGTCAATACACTTTAGTCCCCAATACCAAAACTGGCCCAGCAGTCCAGGCCTAAGCAACAAAAACAAATGCCTTGTACAACCAACGAGAGAGCACATGACACACAAATGACAGAACATGTAAACCAAATCATCCGCATAACTTAAATTTCTAGGCAGAACATACGCACATCTATTTATTAATATTAAAACTAAAAAGAACAGGAGTTTCTAAATAACACCCCAAAGACACACAAGCAGGAGCACATTTGAGAACCACACAAGGACCCCTACAGGCATATGCAGCATGGAAGATAGGCAGAACACATACGATGGCTTTCCAGGAGTGATTCAAAGTGACAATATCACCGGGGTGGACGCAATAGAATGGTCAGGATTTGATCATAAGGAACATAATAACAAAAGTTCAGGGGAAACATGGTCCAGAACTAATTTAAAAAGACAACTAAGTAGAAGTTCACACATAAGCCTTAGCATGAAACATCTAAGATAAAATATGGCCAGGAGCTACTTCAAATAGAAATTCTCACACGAAACGTACTTAACATGAAATCCTAAAGCCAAGTATGGACAAGAGCTAACTCAGAGTAGATATTAAGTAGCAATTCATACATGAAAACCTCAACATGAAAAGGTCAAACTGATTCTATAGTCAAACAAAAATCCTTACAGGGAAGATTAGTATGGAACTTAAGGAAAACAAATCGCGGTCCAATTCTAATACCAAATAGCAATCCCCATAGGTTCACCATAAAAATCTAAGACATGTATAGTTAAGGACTAATTTCGAGAAACTAACAAGTAGCAATGCACATATGAAGGACTTAGCATGAGACTCAGACATGTTCAAAACAAATTCTGGACACATATTAGCCTTCACACGAAAGTTTCAACATAGAAATTTAAGGCAAGGCATATCCATGAGCCCAAACAATGGAGACATAGTAGGTAGAAAAGCAAATTCAAGGAAAACATAAGCACAACAGATCAACTAGCAGGCAAACACCTGATTCTAAGAAGGTCGGAAATCATTCAAGTCAATTGCACATTGTGAGAATAAAGTATATGTGTGGGGTCTTGTCTTAAAGGTGTTAGACTTAGGTAGATTTGATACTAGTAAGCATAGGATTGCAGAGCAGCATTTAGACCATGTAACCATAGTGAATCACGCAACGATAGTACAACATTAGATTTCACAAATAACAAGGAAACGAAGTCATGCTTTTCCATAAAGGTTAAAACAATATTGGCACACAGAACACACATAAGTATAAGGGAATAAAAAAACTGTAAGATTCACGAATAGTAACTAGCTGCAAGTTAAACGAGCAAAAAAATGATAGATTGGACCTTCAGCAATGGCTCAAATACTGGCAGTCGAAAGAGAACAATGAGACCCCAAATTAGGTGCTTCAGAGTTCACAAGAGCCTCAAAAGAGCTCAGAGCAGTACTTGCTCCGGAAGATGTTAACAAACCAATCATGTTGGCCTTGACTTTCAGGCGGTCAAGAACATAATAATTTGAGAGAGCTAGAGCACAACAGAAACAAGTGAGAGATAGAGAACACTAATTCCGGCCTATCCAAATAGAGAAAAGAAAATATCGCATGCAAATAGTAAAACACTCGGCAAAGGAAAGAAATCCATTTTCAGACCATAATTAGGGTTTCTTGATTACTAATCGGCATGTGACTTCAAGAATCGTCCCCTTTTATCTGTATATAGACGAAGTATCGTCCAAATCAATGCAAAAGTCGATATCCTATCGGGTGGCATACCCAAAAAATCTGTAGGAAAGACCTCAGGAAACTTATGCACAACTACTACTGAATCCATAGAAGGAATCTCCGCACTACAATAACGAATATAAGCCAAATACACAAAACACGCCTTCTCGAACATACGTGGAGCCTTCAAATATGAAACCACCCTGCTAGTGGAGTGACTGAGAGTCCCTCTCCACACTAATCAAGGCAACGCCGGCATGGTTAAAGTCAATGTCTTGGCATGATAATCCAAGATAGCGTAATACGGGGACAACTAATCCATATCAAGAATGACCTCAAAATCCACCGATTCAACAAGAGAAGATCAACTACAGTATCATATCCATTAATAGTAAAAACACAATACATGTATACCTGATCAACTACTATAGAAAATCCAACAAGTGTAGACACAAAAACATTAACATTAAGTGAATCACGAGGCATACTCAGATGCGGAGAAAAATATGGAGACACATAAGAATATGTAGAAACCCAGATCAAACAACACTGATGAATCGATATGAAAGACTGAGATAATACCTGTAATAACTGCATCGGATAACTCCGCCTCAAGTCTAGATAGAAATGCACAACAATGGGGCTGATCCCCACCAACCTTCCCTCCACGTCTGAGATGACCTCTCATTGACCGCCATACACCTCTATATGAGTGGCACCAACCTCGGGCATAAACCAACTGGACTTGTGCAATTGTTGAAGTTCCAGCCTTCTAGTGTCGCACTTGCGGAGGGATTGGCCATATGTGCAAACTTGCAAAAATGAGCAATTGGTCGCTGAAGTGAAGCTCGCTTTGCCCAGCTTGGATCGCAAGTGCGAGGAGATAACTGCACATGCGAATCCGCAATATGTAAGACCATCTATGAAGCTCTGCACCTTCTCCCTCCCAGCATGGATCAGGATAGCTGCATTGCTTGACAAATCCACAACCCTAGTCTCATACTGAGTAACAGTTATGATACCCTTTTGAAGGAACTCGAACTGACCGCAGAGCTCCTCTCTCTAAGTGAAGGGAATTAAATTCTCCAAGAACAACTATGAAAACTGTGTCCATGTGAGAGGAGGTGAACCTTCTTGCCTGCCTGTACATATACATGCCACCACTTCTTAGCAGAACCACGCATCTGAAATACTGTGAAATAAACTCTGTTGAACTCCACTATACCTATGTTGAACATATCTTGTGGAAACATTCCATGACATGCTTTGGAATGTTAGTAGTGGGAGTCTGGGTGCCTCCCCAAACTAAGAAATGGCTAGTGCCATAGGAAACACATCCGCCAGGGCCATACTCTCCAATAGACCAACCATTAAGAATAATAATCTTTCCTATTTGCTATGTCAAAACTAAGATCTCCGCATCATGCTCTATCTAGGGCTCAAGAACAAGTGTCGATGCTCGTGCTCTAGGCTGCACTTTACCTCTACCTCGGCCCTGGCCCTTGGTAGTGGTTGCAACTTTGGGCTCCGGCTCCTGACCAGCTGCGGATGCCGTACGTGTCCTCACTATCTAGGAAATAATAAGGGAAGAATAATTCAAACTTAGCGATGGAACAAAGTCGCACGATAGAGAAAAAAGGAAAGTGAAAATTCCTAAAGTCTGATAGTCTCTAGAATATATGTGCAGACGTCTCCGTATCAATCCACACGACTCTACTAATCCTGCTCATTACTTGTGAGACCTAAGAAAGCTAGTGGTCTAATTCTAAGTTGTCATTAACCCAAAATCTCAACAAAAATCGGGATTATAATGGCGCCTAACACCACTTGATAAGAAAGCCAACATAAAATAGATAAACAAGAAGAATTGCTACAAAAGACTGACAAGAGAATATTAACATAATATATAGGCAATTCTGCAATCAAACAACATCCATCAACTACGCGAACCATCACAAGATGTGGAGTCACATATACATGATCTTATCGAGTATTCTACATATATTGTTCTGAAAGAAATACAACACTATCTGAAACAAGATGGAAATAATACTATTAAAATAGGATAGTGTCTCTAAGGCCTACGAACGGAATAAAACTCTAGCTTTGATCAATGCCTGGTATCTACTAAGTACCTTTTGGGACTCTATTGGTACCAATATCTGGACCAGTGCAAGAAGTGAAAAAGTATAATATCACTACAACCGACCCAATGTACTCACTAAGTGTCGAGCCTAACTCCGACGAGATAGTGATGAAACTATGACAAGACACCTACTAAAAGCATCTGCAGATATATATCAAGCACTGACAAAATAATGGGTAAAAAATCAAATATGACAACGGGATAGGAAGGTGTAAATGAAAAAATAAACAAAAACAATAAGTAAAGAATCACCAAGTAAATCTGTTTCTATAGTAAACAAAGAAATCACCAAGTCAAGTTCAGATTCCAAGTATCAAGATAAATCGCAATGAAACCAACAATTGCCTGCGTCACCCTTCATGCTTTTACTCTCATCCTCACGTATTAAAATAATAAAATTGCATGATATCATCTTTCGTACTTTAACCCTTATCCTCACATGATAATAATAGTAAAACAAGTGTATGGCATCATTCTTTATAGTTTTACTCTCGTCCTAACATATAAAAATAAGAAAGCAATTGCACGATATCACCCTTCATGCTTTATCCTCACGATCACTAAGGAAATGATATCAATGTGCAAATAAGGCACGGCAACACCCTTCGTGATTTTCACTCTTCCTCACAAAGAAATCACAATAACACAATACCAAGAAAGGTGGGAAGTAAATTCAACTTCAACAATAGTATCTGGACACAACTCGCCATATAAAATTCCTTCAATAATTAGTGCCAACAACCAGTCAACAAATTAGACAATCTCCACACCCAACATCACAACAATCTTAACATTAGAAATAACATGAAAGCGAGTAATCAAAGAATTAACACTCTATCTAAAGCATGGAATATATAATACATTAAATAATATAGTACAAGTAAGGAAGATTCCACCCTACCAATGCAGATACACTCTTCACCTTACAAATACGTTGCCCCCAATACATAGTTCACATAGGTTCAATTCTTCCTTATTTTTCTCAAATCAAGGTTAACAAGGACACTTATATCTTTCAAAAAACAAGTCAACATTCCAATATGGCTCTTTCTCTAGAACAAGCCACCAAACCAATCGAATCTAGTCAAATATCATTCAAGCATTTCAAAACAATCTTTAGAAACTACCCGCGAATGAAAAAATTTGATCTTTAACTAAACTAGTAAAGTCAACAAAAAGTCTACCCGACCCCACATGGTCAAAATCAGAGACTAAGACAAAATTTTGATTACTCACTCAACCCTGAGTCCTGATACATGATTTGTTTCGAAATCCGACCTTAATTCGAGGGTAAAATCTCAGTTATATAAAATTCCTAAATGATGCCCAAAATCCCTATTTTCTACCTTGAATTTCGTACATTTGATGAAGAAATTCATCAAAAAGTAATCAAAATTGCTTCAAAACAAGTTAAAGTTACTAACTAATGGATTTAGGAAGAACATTCTCTCCAAAAATTGCCTATGTGTAGTATAGGGTTCAAAAATTGTGTAAGGTGAGCTAAGTCCCGAAATCTCCATATTTTATCCAGCTGCAGACATCCCGATTGTGAAATTTGCAAAAGCGAACAGCCTCTGAGCCTTCTATTGTCTCATTTATGACACATACTTAACATTTGTGAAAACCCCACCAATCGCAAAAGCAATACTGCTTCTCAATTGTGAAGGTTGCCCAGCTTAGTCCCTGGTGGCAAAAGCAACGCATTGATCGCAAAAGTGATGCCCACCTGATCGCAAATGTGACCATTACTTCGCAATTGCGAAGCTTGCCTGCCCCAACCCAATATCGCAAATGCGAGCTTGACTTCGCAAAAGCAAAGCTCGCACTTGAAAAGAGGTCCTCGCACATGCGAGACCTTCAGATCAACCAGCACCAGTTTTGCGTCAGCAATTCAAAGCCTTGCACAACCCATCTGAAACAAACCCGAGCTCCTCGCGCTCCAATCCGAATATTGACACAGGTATAATAATACCATACAAACTTACTCGATGCCTCAAATCATTAAAATAACATCAAATATCAAGAATCGATCATCAAAACTCAAGATTTTCAACTTCAAAACTCATTTTTCCTTATTTTCACATAATGAGCCGAAACAACCTCAAGTCACCCACGACCTTAACCAAACATGCTTACAAGTCCATAAATATCGAACGAACCTGCGGGAACCGTCAAAACATCGACCCGAAGTCGTTTACCAAAAACATTGACCGTGGTAAACTCTAATCATTTTTAAAGTAAAAAATCACATTTCCTTTCCAATTTTATATATAAGCGTTCCAGAAAAAAGATATGAACCACGAGCGCAAGTCATAAATTATCAAATAAAGCTACAGGAGATCTCGAAATACAAAAAAAGAACCTGTACTCGAAATTGTACATAGGGTCATGACAGCCTCAGAGTCACCATCTTTACTTTATTTCAATTGTTTATATATTTCAAATAGTATTGTACTCTTCGAGACTTGATATTTATTCTATTTAGAGCTTATGACTCAGTACAATCGAATTTTGGAAAGTTGATTATTGTATCCATGTTTGGCAGTATTATCGTAATTTGCAGTTTTCATCAATTTAAAGTTGTTATCACGGAACTTTCTGAAATTTTTGAACCCGCTCAACCATTGTCCATAGCCTTCGACGTTTGTCAAGCGGATTTCTTTCAAACAATACAACAACAAATTGTCTTTTTCAATATAATTTATATACATATACAGTGACATTGTTTCGCGAACCAGATTTGAACCTCTAGCTTCAGCGTAGGCCCATCCTTGGCAGTTAATATCTATATTAACGTGTTAATGGTAATCCGGAATGCCATTACATTTGAATTATCTAAGTCAATAAACTTTCCTAGACTTCCTATGTGATTCTTGGTAGTGCTTTAATATCTCATTGTTTCTGCTCTCCTTTTATTTGTTCTTGTGTGTTGATAGAACACCACGCCACTTTTTTCTCATTTTAAAAAGGAAATGCAAGATTTGAATGAACATTCTGCAAAATATATGGAAGGTGATTATCATCATTGTATACGGTTGAAATCAGACACACTCGATTTTGTGGGTTCGAAAGGTCGCTCTGAGTCTGAATTCAGAATGAACCAGACAAGCCCAGTAGATCGAGCTCGAGCCTGATGGCAAAATACTAGGCTTCGAAGGCCGAAGTGCACGATGAATACCGATGTCGAGTATACCTACCCCGAGATAATGCCGTTAGGGGCTTGTAACAGAATAAGCGAGATTCCCGCAATGGAACAAATATCAAGGCGTGAATTCCAGAACGGATTTGTATGAATTCGTACTAGGCGGTTAGACAACTGTATAATTAGATTCGTTACTAGAAATTGAAATGTACCTTATTTAGGACTCCCCTATTATATAAAAAGGAGCCCATTCATTTGTAAACATCATCAATCACTGGCAAAGAATATACACTCTTACTTTTTCACTCATCCCTCATCTTTTATTGTCTTTCGTTTACTATCTATATCAGTGTACCTCGAGACCCTTACAGCTCGAGGTCAAGGCTTGCTCATACACTAGTTCGATCTAGCTTTCTCACTTAACTTATACATTTGTTTTCTTGTTTATCAATTAGTATTGAACTAAATCACGTATCTTTAAGACCTCAACACAAATCTAATTGTTACTCAGATTTTTGGGTAAACAGTTTGGCGCCCACCGTGGGGTCTAAAGATAATATTGATTGTTTCAGTGCTGATTTTGTATAACACACGTTATTTTCACAGTTGTTCTTGTCAAAGATTCATTTTTTTTCAGGTTAAAATATGTCAAACTCACAAAACACACCCGTACACGGCAATGGTGGCCTTGGATTTCACGGGGAACACGATAATGTAGCTGCTCCAGGGATCGGTGTACCACTGTATAACCCTGGGGTTATGCTGATTGCGGAACCAGTCAATGTTAGTTCGCACATTGCTTTGAATGCGGACTTGGGCAAAGATCTCGATGGATGTGTACGCATGAAGGCCCGACCTGGTGGGTCAAGGAACATAGGGTCTAGGGTAGGGGTAGTTAGCCTCCATGTAATCTTCGAAATGATACAAGCTTAGAAGGTTGCTATCTTTCAGCTACAAAGTCAACAAAAAACTTCGAGTGTGGTTGAACTGGAAATCACTCGCCGTACTAAGCCGGTGCCGAAAAGAAACGGATCGGGGATTGACCCTACAGTCATGAAAATGCTCGAAGAGCTCACCAAAAGAATCGAGTCAAGAGAAAAACAGATCGAAGAAAATGATAGAAAGGTTGAGATATACAACTCCCGAGTCGATCAAATAGAGGGGCCACCTCCGATTTTAAAGGGTTTGGATTCCAAAAAATTCGTGCAAAAGCCTTTTCCCCCGAGTGCGGCTCCGAAGCCTATTCCAACGAAGTTTCGCATGCCGGAAATACCTAAATACAATGGGACCATCGATCCTAACAAATATATCACTACGTACACATGTGGTATAAACAGGAATGACTTAGATGACGATGAGATCGAGTCCATTTTGTTGAAGAAATTTGGGGAAACTTTCTCTAAGGGAGCAATTATTTGTTATCACAACTTACCACCAAACTCCATTGATTCATTTTTCATGTTAGATGATTCTTTTGTGAATGCGCACGCCGGGGCTGTAAAAGTGGCAACAAGAAAATCAGATGTTTTCAAGATAAGACAAAGAGACAACGAGATGTTGAGGGAGTTCATGTCCCGATTCTAAATGGAGAGAATGGAGTTACCACCAGTTACGGATGATTGGGCCGTTCAAGCTTTCACAAAAGGGTTGAATGAGAGAAGTTCGATAGCATCATGACAGTTGAAGCAAAATCCGGTTGAATAGCCTGTGGTTACATGGGCAGACGTACATAATCGCTATCAATCAAAGATTAGGGTCGAGGATGACCAGTTAGGATCCCCCTCGGGGTCACTTCACCCGAACAGATTGGCGGTAAAAGCCTTGAGGGATATTGACAGAGAATCGATGTCAAACACCGAACAGTACCAGCCATATGTCGCAGATCGAAGAAACAGTAGTTCGGGGCATAATCCTCTCCAGAATGATCGAAGAAATGATCGAGCGAAAAACCCTCAGGGAATCATGAGTAAGAATGGGTTTGAAAAGTACATCGATCCCGTAGAAGCACCTTGATTGTCGGAGTATAATTCAGTGTCGATGCCTCGGATAACATTTCGTCCATTGGAAGGATTAAAGACACCAGGTGGCCGAGATCTATACAAACTGACCCTTCTCAGAGGAATCCTAACTTGATGTACAAATACCATGGCACGCATGGCCACAAGACCGAAGACTGCAGACAGTTGAGAGAGAAAGTAGCTCGATTATTTAATGAAGGCCATCTTCGATAATTCCTTAGTGAAAGAGCTAAAAATCACTTCAAGGAAAGAGATGCCAATAGAAATAATGAACAAGAAGAGCCTCAACATGTTATCCACATGATCGTTGGTGGGGTCGACATCCCACAAGGACCTGTCTTCAAACGCACCAAAGTGTCGATCACGAGGGAGAAATGAACCGAGACTACATGCCCGAAGGAACCTTTACATTTAATGATGGGGATACAAAAGGCCTCTCTCGGCCACACAATGACGCCCTGGTAATTCCTATTTTGCTAAATAAAATTCAAGTTAAACGTGTTCTTGTGGATCCAGGTAGCTCGGTAAACATAATCAGGTCGAGGGTCGTACAATAACTCGGACTGCTAGATCAAATCATACCTACATCTCGAGTCCTAAACGACTTCAACATGGCTAGTGAAACAACACAGGGAGAGATAATCCTACCAATGAACATAGCAGGGACCATACAGGACACAAAATTTCATGTCATCGAAGGTGAGATGAGGAACAATGCACTGCTCGAAAGGACGTGGATCCATAACATGAGGGCAGTACCATCGACCCTTCACCAAATGATGAAGTTTCCAACAATATATGGTGTGAAAATGGTTTACGGGGAAAAGCACGCGGCAAAGGAAATGTTTGCAGTGCGTGAGTTGACGCCGACACCAACACCTTCGACCTCAGTAAAATCAAACACCAAAGACAAACCAATGGATAAATAGTAATCACCATCCCCAGCCTCGATTGAGTCAGAGGAACAGGTAATCGAGGAAGAAAAAGAGGATTTCGTTACACCTCGAGCTTTTGTCGTTCCCGAGGAATCAGAGTCTACAAAATCAATGGGTGAGGAGCTGGAACAGATGATATTGATCGAACATCTGCCCGAATGCAAAGTATACCTGGGAAAGGGATTAACCCCCGAACACAGGAAAAAAGTCATTCAATTCCTTATAAATTACATTGATTGTTTCGCTTGGTCCCATTTCGACATGACAGGGATCCTATCGGAGATAATGACACATCATCTAAGTCTCGACTCCAGGTTTAAATCAGTGAAGCAAAAGAGAAGGCCTCACTCCGAGGTAAAGCATGCATTCATAAAGGACGAGTCAACTAAACTTCTGAAAATAGGGTCCATTAGGGAAGTAAAATACCCCGAATGGTTAGCCAATGTGGTCGTACTCCCTAAAAAAGGAAAAAAAACTTAGAATATGCGTAGATTACAAGGATTTGAACAAGGCATTCCCTAAAGACTCTTTTCCACTGCCTAACATCGATCGTATGATCGATGCCGCTGCCGGCCACGAGATCCTTACCTTTATCGATGCCTATTCTGGGTACAATCAAATTCACATGAACCCGGAGGACCAGGAAAATACCTCATTTGTCACCAAGTATGGAACATATTGTTATAATATAATTCCCTTCGGGATAAAAAATGCAGGAGCTACATACCAACGCCTAGTTAATAGAATGTTCGAGCAACAGATAGGTAAATCAATGGAAGTGTACATTGACAACATGTTAGTTAAGTCCCTGCGTGCTGAGGATCATTTGAATTATTTGCAGGCGACGTTCGAGATTTTGTGAAAATACAACATGAAACTCAACCCCGAGAAATGTGCTTTCGCAACTGGCTCGAGAAAGTTCCTGGGTTTCATGGTATCAAATAGGGGGATCGAGATCAACCCCAAAAAAATTAAAGCCATTGAAGACATCACCGTCGTGGACAGTGTAAAAGCCGTACAACGTCTATCCGGACGGATAGCTGCCTTAGGCCGATTCATCTAGAGGTTGTCAGATCGGAGTCACAAGTTCTTCTCCTTGCTCAAAAAGAAAAATGATTTTGTGTGGACCCCGGAATTCCAATGAGCGTTGGAGGAATTAAAGCGGTACTTATCGAACCCGCCTCTGTTGCACACCCCAAAGGCGGATGAGAAGCTATAGCTATACTTGGCTGTGTTTGAAGTTGCGTTAAGTGGCGTACTAGTTCGAGAAGAGAAAGGTATGCAATTTCCTGTTCATTATGTAAGTCGAACCTTAAGAGATGCTGAAACCAGGTATCCACACTTAGAGAAGTTATCACCTTCATTAATACGCTCATCTAAAAAATTAAAGCCATGTTTTCAATGTCACCATATATGTGTGTTAACTACTTATCCACTCCGAAATGTTTTGCACAAGCCCGAGTTGTCGGGCCGATTGGCTAATTGGGCCATCGAACTTGGCAGGTACAATATTGAATATCAACCCTGAACGGCTATCAAGTCTCAAGTTTTAGCGGACTTCATGGATGATTTTACGCCAACCCTCGTACCCGAAGTTGATAAGGAACTTCTACTAAAATGGGGTACGTCATCGGGGGTATGGACCTTTTTCATGGACGGAGCCTCGAATGTGGAAGGGTCTGGGCTTGGTATAGTTTTGAAACCGTCTATGCATTGCAGTGTTAGACAATCTATCAAAACTCCCAGGTTGACTAACAATTAGGCCGAGTACGAGGCTATGATTGCAGGTCTCGAATTAGTTAAAAGCATGGGGACGGAGTTTATCGAGGGCAAGTGTGACTCCCTGCTGGGGGTGAACCAAATGAACAAAATCTTCGAGGCTCGGGAAGATAGGATGCAAAGATATTTGGACAAGTTGGAAGTGACATTGCACCGCTTCATGGAGTTGACCCTAGATCACTTTCCTCGAGAACAAAACGCCAAGGCCAATGCAATTGGAAATTTGGGGTCATGGGTCGAAGAGGATGATATTGTCCCGAGAACTCTTATCCAGCTATCGAGACCTGTGGTCAAGGAAGGTCATGCCGAGATAAATTATACAAGTTTGACTTGGGATTGAAGGAATAAATATGTTGAATATTTGAAGCACGGAAAGCTCCCTTCGGGCCCGAAATAGTCGAGAGCCCTACGAGCTAAAGCAGCCCGATTCACATTGGATGAGGATGGAACATTGTACAGAAGGAACTTTGATGGACCATTGGCGGTATGCTTAGGACCGGGGGTCATAGATTATGTTCTGTGAGAAATCCACGAAGGCATTAGTGGGAACCACTTCGGCGCTGACTCTTTGATTTGCAAAATTATGATAGCAGGGTACTACTGGGATAACATGGAGAAAGAAAGGAGTTTATTCAAAAATGTGATAAATGCCAAAGGTTTGGACCGATGATCCATCAGCCTGGAGAAGTACTCAATTTGATCCTTTCCCTGTGGCCATTCATTAAATAGGGGATGGATATCGTCGGCCCTCTGTAGACTACACCAGGTAAAGCTAAGTTCATTTTGTTTATGACTAACTACTTTTTCTAAATGGGTGGAAGCACAGGCCTTCGAGAAGGTCAGAGAAAACGAGGTCATAGACTTCATATGGGATCACATCGTGTGTCAACTCAGGATAACCGCTGAAATTGTATGCGACAATGGGAAGCAATTCATCGGCACCAAGGTAACAAGTTCCTCTAACAGCACAAAATAAAGAGGATCTTATCGACACCGTATCACCCAAGCGCCAACGGACTGGCTGAATCCATGAAAAAGACTATTGTCCAAAACTTGAAGAAAAGGTTGAATGACGCTAAGGGGAAATGGAGGGAAGTTCTGCCCGAGGTGCTTTGAGCATACCGAACAACGTCAAAATCCAGCACGCGGGAAACTCCGATATCCTTGGTGTATGGCGCCGAAGATCTAATCCCAATCGAGGTCGGAGAAACTAGCACCAGGTTTCGTCATGCAACAGAGGAATCAAATCATGAGGCTATGAACACTAGCCTCGAGCTATTGGATGAAAAATGAGAAGCTGTGCTTGTTCGGATGGCCGCACAGAAACAAAGAATCGAGAGATATTATAATAGAAGAGCCAACCTTCTCCATTTCGGAATTGGGGACTTAGTTCTAAGGAAATTCACCCTCAATACTCGAGACCCGAATGAAGAAAATTAGGCCCAAATTGGGAAGGACCATATCGAGTCATCAGAATCGTCAGAAAAGGATCCTACAAACTTAGCACGATGGAAGGCGAACAATTGCCAAACAATTGGAATGTATCACTGCTCAAACGATATTATTACTAAGGTATGACTCCCTCCCTTTTTCTATTTGTATTTAATACTAACTCACTACAGATATTCGATCGAGGACATCGAAAACACACCTCTACATTAAGACCTTAGGTTTTAAAGAAAGCATTGCACTCTTTTTTCCTTAGATCGGGTTTTGTCCGAAATGGGTTTTTCCAGCGAGGTTTTTAACGAGGCAACAACTATATGCTACATAATGAAAACACAATAGTATCCAAGGATTCTTTCCAATCAACCTCGAATACTGGGGGGCATCACTGTCAGAGGCAATATTTTCGAGAAAAATACTTCACACCAAATAGGACCTCGATAGGAAAACCTTGTAATGGGCCAAACGATCAGAAGAACCTTGTCCATACAGAATTGCCGAGCCCTGATGGAAAAACATGTACGCATGTATGAATTATTGAAAGAAGCATTCTTTCTATATTTAACACTTTGTGTCTTGAAGAAATTTCCTACTGTACGAGTTTCATACTTGTGATTCTCTGTTAGAAACAGCTCATGAGGCAACACATAAATACACCTCGACTACTCGAGGACTTTCATCAACAATCAACACATTCGAGTTGTCTAAAATCGAACTCACAAGACCTCAAAGAGTCATTCCTCGACATAAAGGCCAAGGCAATCACACTCGAAATCTAGAATTTCGAACAAGTTCGAAATGATATCGGGAAATAAGTCCAAGAGACGTTCCTGAAGGCTACAACCATAATAAAGAATACGGTCATATAAAAAGGCTACAACCGGAATAATTCGGCTCGGAGACGTCTTATTTCCTCCATAAACTAAAGGCCTTCAAATACTTCAAAAAACGGTTAAATAAAGGCTACCGTCGACAAAATAATCAAAGGGCGTCAATAAAATTAGCCTTCGATAAACCTCAAGAGGTATCAAATTACTTACACACGAACTTGTGCTAAGGCAATAAAACCAAAAGGGTTCCGATCGACACTGAACCCTCAAAAAACCGAATGGATAAAAGATGCATGCCAAGGAATAAACATAAAAGAATTTCACTAATTCTTTAAAGCCGATAAAGGGAAATAATATCCTTCTCTTAGAGGCCATAACGACCCGATTTAAGAAGAGCCTAAGGGCCAATACACTTAGGTTACGAGACCTCGTTCTCACCCCATTCGAACCCAAGGGTTCAATTATCCCTAGCACAAACAAACATTTTGATTATGGCTCAAAGATTTGTCAACATTCAACACAGAGGGTCTATTCCCCGAACGTCGAACCTTGTTCCAACTCGATCACGGCAAAGAAAATGTTCGAGAAAAAATCTCAAAAATACCATTCAAAGAATGAAATTATTACGAGAATTTTCAAGGAAAGAAATATTGAGAATAAATTAAAGGAAGTACTCTTCTTTTATGTATATATTTAAGAAAGAGATATGTACACGAATTTGACGTGAAGGAAAATACAAAAGAAAAAATAAAAATCCTATCTACGCCTCGAGGTTGTCCCCTCCTTCGGGAGAAGCTTCTTCATCGGGAACTATTTTTTCTGTGGGGCCCTCTTCATTATCGAACCCGCCTTAGTTGCCTTCACCATTGTCATCATCGGAGGAGACAAGGAATCTGGCATCGGCTTCCATCTCCCTTGCTTGAGCTATCTCTTGAGTGAATTCGAAATCTGTAACATGGATCTTTTCAAGTGTCTACCTCCGAGATTGGCACCTGGCCAAGTCAGTGCTTCGCTTTTCCCGGTAGGCAGCTTTCGTCAGCTCCACTTGAGTAGCTTCGTTGTCCCTAAAATACACGGCAAAGTTTTTATCAGTCGTGATCTGTGTATTCTTGACCTCGGCCCTGGCTTCAACAACCTCGGCCTCGGTCTTGGCATGTTTGGCCTCGAGCTCGGCGATCTTTTCAGCCTGCGCCATACCGCTCTCTTTGAAACCTCAGAGTTCGGTCTCGACCGATGCCAATTTCGCTATTGCAGCTTCCTTCCCCCCAGCAAGGTGATCCATCTTTTCCTTCCACTGGTTGTACTCAACAATAACCCGATTGACCTCACCTCGAAGCTGCCCCATCATCTCCACCTTTTGCTGCAGCTGAGACATCAAAGTATTAGCTTCCACAGTTGGGACGGGAAGCCCATACTCTTTCAGAATGATAGTTACCTGCTTGTCTAGATCGACCTCATACTCTCGGGTCTTGGCTAACTCTGCCCGAAGAACTTTGAGCTCCTCCTCCTTTTTACTACAAAGGAGCCTCAGGGCTTTCCTTTCACCCAAGGAATTATTCAGCTCAACCTCACACTGGCTGAGGTCGGCCTTAAACTTGGTAAATGCCTAAATAGGAAAAATGATATCAATTAAGGTAAGGCAAAGAAATGGAAATTACATCGTTGAGAATAAGTGCTTACTCTGGAGAAGAGACGTTGGGCCTTTTCGAAGGTGGAAGATGCATCGATGAGGTTGGAATCATCAACCCTAGTGAAGCAATCCTGGAAAGGATCGTTCTCACCAGGGACTCCGCTCAAATTAGGCGTTCTCAAGGACCGAGCTTCCTTTATGGCATTTTCGGAGTAAGACGTTAATGACGGAGAGTGACCGATTTTCATGGCCTCGGGCAGGTCTCCCGAGGCGGTTTATTTGGTCGTGGGAAACTCGGAATCGGTCTTCTTTGGTGTGCTAGTCGAAGGCCGAGGAACAACTGTAACCTCAGATTATTCAGGGTCCTTGCGCTCATCTCTCTTCGAGGTTTCCTCACCTCGGGGCAGGACTTCTGACTCATATGACTCGGCAGCCTCGATTGGTTTTCTTTTTTGTGTCACCAACACCGACTCCTTTCCATCATTTTCTTTGTTATCTAAAAACTGGTGGACTGAATTATATCCACAAGGATGGTATTCTTCCTACGTCTTCGAGCAGGGCCCACTTTATCATGGGGGTCTTCGGGCTTCGAAGCCCTTTTTATCTTGTGGTCCTTCTTTGATATTGGAATCGGGGACTCGATCTTTTCTCC
The DNA here is from genome assembly GCA_005239525.1 of Nicotiana knightiana. Taxonomy (NCBI): domain Eukaryota; kingdom Viridiplantae; phylum Streptophyta; class Magnoliopsida; order Solanales; family Solanaceae; genus Nicotiana; species Nicotiana knightiana. Next base: position 91,361 of record ML417585.1, read on the forward strand.
AAGAGGGGCCGACCTCATTTAAGAAGAATCCTCAATACCTGCATAAATTAAAATAAAGTACAAGAAAGGAAGTATCTCTGATAAAGAAGAAAGTATCAGGATTTTACCGTGATGTTTCGCTTCCGATTTACCCTTCGACAAGTCACGCCATTTGTGTTTGTCATACGGGGAGGTAGCGGCAAGTTCCCGGACCATCCTTCGAGTTTGGGAATTGAATGAGCTATCCAAGCGACCGCTGCAAACAAAGGTAAGAGTGTCATGCAAAACATAGTCAAAATGCGGCAAAATTACTGGGGAGACAACTCCAATTACGGCCGAAGTTCCACTTTTCTGGGAACGATATTCTCTCATCGGGGATATGGTCCTCACTCGAGTGAACCTGCTCATCCAACCTCAATCTCTATCCTCGTCTTTACTTGCAAAAAAGGACTTGGTTGACCAGCGTTGGAGTTTAATCAACCCTCGAACGAGCTGAGGCCGGTACAGGCGGATTAGATGACTAAAGGTAAACTCGAGACCCTCGGCCTTGCTGGAGAAGTAGCAGAGCATGATCATTATTCGCCAGAAGGATGGGTGGATTTGACCGAGGGTGACTTGGTATCTTTGAAGAAAGTCAATCACAATTGGATCGAGGGGACCCAACATAAAGGGATACGTGTAAACACTTAGAAATCCCTCCACGTAAGTGGTGATTCTCTCCTCGTGTGTAAGGATCTGTACCACAACCCCATTCCCCCAACCACAATCCTTTTTCGTTGCATGGGGTTTTCTCCGTTATAAAACAGATATACCTCGAACCATGTTCACATCGACCAGGAACATCAGGGGGATTTTCGACGGTGAAGTCTTTCTTTAAGGTGCAAGCGCTGGGAATGACCTCGTGAAGGGCCGGCTCTTTGCCGCCGGCCGGACGGGAAGAGGAGGAAGAAGTTCCCTCTTATTGTGGAACGGTTTTTAATGTTTTTTCCATTAGTTATGGTTGAGAAAAGCGTAAAGAGACGTTTCTTGATAATTTTCGGCACTAAAAGGGTGGAGAATTTAGTGGCGAAGGAGGAGATGAAGAGAAGAGAAGATGATAGGAGTTGCAAAGAGGAAGTAAAATTTCTTAATGAGATGAGAAACCCTATATTTATAGGAGAGCACCGATGTTTCGGCGGCATTAGTGGTAGACCACCACTGACAAGCATTTAATGTTTTGCGGAAACGTACTGACGACACGTTTCAGTCACCTCGAACGCTTTCATCACGGGGATGACTTCATTATCAGGGACTCTGGAAATTCGAGCCTCAAATCATTTCTTATCATTCTATTCTAAGAAACGTAGGGACTATCTGTATACGGTCGAAATCAGGTACGCCCGATTTCGTGGGTTCGAGGGGTCGCTGCGAGTCCGAGTTCATAATGGACCAGGAAATCCTAGTAAATCGAGTCTGAGCCTGATGGAAAAGTACGAGGCTTGAAGGCCGAAGTGCACGATGAATACCGAGGTCGAGTATACCTACCCCGGGATAATGCCGCTATGGGCTTGTAACAGAATAAGCAAAATTTCCGCAATGGCATAAATATCAAGGCATGAATTCCAGAACAGATTGTACGAATTCGTACTAGGCGGTTAGACAACTGTACAATTAGATTCCTTGCTAGAAATAGAAATGTACCTTATTTAGGGCTCCACTATTATATAAAGGGGAGCCCATTCATTTGTAAACATCATCAATCATTGGCAAAGAATATACACTCTTACTTTTTCACTCATCTCTCATCAGAATTGTTCCTTAGCTTTATGGTCTTTCGTTTACTGTTCATATCAGTGTACCTCGAGACCCTTACAGCTCGAGGTCAAGACTTCCTCATACTTTGGTTCAATCTATCTTACTCACTTAACTTATACATTTGTTTTCTTGTTTATCAATTAGTATTGAACTAAATCAGATCTTTAAGACCTCAACACAAATCTAATTGTTACTCAGATTTTAGGGTAAACAATCATCCCTTTTCGGTGTTAATTTTAAATTTTAAAGGATTTCTAAGAACAAAACCAAGCAACTGCCGCCAGGAACATAATAAACACCCGAGCCAGTTAATCCTATCACAAGCAAGGAATGCAACCACAAAATATTTTTTCACATGACCAACTATACGGAATAATTTTAAGAGGATTACTAATATCAAAGTCCTAGTATGATAGAATAAGAATGGGTGAAGGAACATACACTAGGTACACTGTTGTCACAACCCAAAATAGGTAAGCCAAATAGTTTAAGTTATTACCAATATTGTGTACGGCCAAAATTGGGGAGTGCGATTTTAGGACCGTTGTGGCACCCCATGACTGAACTCGAAAAGCCCGAAGTGGAACTCATTATTCAACCCCGAGGTGTATCCCTCGAGGAAGCGCATCGAAGGCTCATTATACTTGAGCAAGGTGCAGTATAAATCGGTGACCATTGTGGAAAGGGGGAAAATTCCCAAGGGAATGTGGCTAGAGCTGACCAAGTCTGCAAGAATAATACAAGTCCGTACCAAGACATTAAATGGTTGTACTAGCTGTATTTCTTTGTAATAATTACACATGTACTATGTTGGGATTTCCCATCCTATATAAAGGGGATCCTTGTCATTTTTTGCGGACATGAATATTGAATACAACAATAACATTCTCTGCCTTCTTAACATACTCAACATTTTTTCTACGGATTTGTTGCCTTCCATTTATTATGTTCATTAGTTGTTCTTCATTTATTACTCATTATTGATCATAAAAGGTTATCCTCGAGGTCCTCCATACTGTTACTCCTCCATCGACCGTCCTCTGTTAGGCTTTATAGCTTGACCTCGAGGCCCTGCTTCGGCCATCTCGAGACCCCGTTTAGTAACAACTTGGTTTGCATATAACTACTTTCCTTTATTCTTATCATATTTTATTAGTTCACACTTAGCATCTATTTCTGAACTACTAGCATAAAAATGAATCACATATTTTTAGAACCACAAAATCAAATATAATTGTAATTACCATTTTCAAGGTAAACAGTTTGGCGCCCACCGTGGGGCTAAAAATAATAATGATTGTTTTAGTGCTGGTTTTCAAAAAACACAAGTTATTGTTCACACTTTTTCTTGTCCAAAGATCTTTTATTTCAGGTCAAAAATGTCTAACACAGTGAATGCACACGAAAAAAATGGTCCTGAAGATCATGGAGAGAACGGTGTGGTTGTTTCACGCGCCGGTGTAGGTGGCACCAGCATCAATCCCCATGGATATGGTCTCACAGAATGCCCAGCATGTCGATATAAGTTCTCATACCGATGGAAGCGCACACCGGGAAAACCAACATGAAGCGCAGAAAACCCCAACTCAGGAGGAAAGAGAAGTTAGCCTTCGTGTCATTTTTGAAATATTACAGGCACAACAAGTGGCCATTTCTCAGCTACAAAGCCATAAAAAAACCCCAAGCGCAACATCGCTGGAAATGACTCCTCGAGTCGAGCAGACACCGGAAAGGTCGAGCAACGACGGATCAGCAGCGGACCCCGCTATTATGAAGATGCTCGAAGACCTCACAAAGAGAATTGAATCATTCAAAAGAAGATAGAAGGTAACAACAAAAAGGTGGAGACCTACAACTCGAGGGTTGATAAGATCCCGGGCACGCCCTCAATTCTGAAGGGTCTTGATGCAAAGAAATTTGTGCAAAAGCCATTCCCATCAAGCGCGACTCCGAAGCCCATCCCGAAAAAGTTAAGAATGCCCGATCTCCCGAAATATAACGGGACCTCGGACCCCAATGAGCATATTATTGCCTATACTTGTGCTGTGAAAGGGAACGACTTAAAAGATGACGAGATTGAATCTGTCCTGTTGAAAAATTTTTGAGAAACGTTGTCAAACGGGGCCATGATGGGGTATCATAACCTACCCCCAAATTCAATAGATTTTCTTACCATGCTAGTAGAATCCTTTATAAAGGCACATGCCAGTGCCATCAAAGTAGCTACAAGGAAGTCCGACGTCTTCAACATCAAATAGAGAGAAAACGAGATGCTAAGGGAATTTGTATCTCGCTTTCAAATAGAGTGAATGGAATTACCACCAGTCTCCGCTGACTGGGAAGTGAAGGCCTTCACTCAAGGCTTGAACGAACGAAGCTCGATAGCTTCGAAGCAGCTAAAGCAGAACTTAGTTGAATAACCCGCCATAACTTGGGCGGATGTGCACAACAGGTATCAGTCAAAGATCAGGGTCGAGGACGACAAATTGGGAACCCCCATCGGGCTCAGTGTACCCTAGCAGGCTCTTAGCGAAGGAATAAAGGTTTCGAGAAAGTGAACCGAGGCCAAGCAAGGAAAGGTACCAATCGTACATCGAAGATCAAAAAAATGCCCCGAGGTGCAATATACCTCGTAATGGTAGAAAGATGGATCAAGGTTAGATTTTTTGGGGACTCGTGAACAAAGCCGGGTTAGACAAACAAACAGGGCCGGTGGAGGCACCTCGATTATCTGAGTACAACTTCAACATTGATGTTTCAGACATCATATCAGCCATAGGTAAAATCAAAGATCCAGATGGACAAAACCCATACTGTCAAATCCTTCATAAAGGAACCCTCAATGGTGGTAGACCAGCTTGGGCAGCTCGACCAGGTCGTGCCCGCCTCTCGAGTCCTCAATGGATTCAACATGCCAAGCGAGACAACTAAAGGAGAGATCACCCTCCCGGTCAACGTGGCAAGTGCAACCCAAGATACCAAGTTTCATGTCATCAGAGGTGTCATGAGGTACAATGCCTTACTCGGGAGGCCGTGGATACACTGTATGAAAGTAGTGTCGTCAACCCTTCCACAAATGATGAAATTTCCAATGGAGGACGGGATAAAAACATTATACAGGGAGCAGCATGCATCAAGATAGATGTTTGCAGTGCACGGTATGTCACCAACATCGACGCCTTCTGCATCGAACGATCCAAAGGACAAGAAAACAACCAAGTAGAAATAACAAACTACGTTCCCGACTACACCCGAATGAATAAATAAAGGACACTAACACGTTCTCAAAATGAGCAATTGAAACATATCGAGGCTCGAACGCTACCACAGTTAAGGTATAACCCCTTCCATTTATTTTATATATTTCTACTAACTCATGTGCATGTGTTCGATTGAGAGGAATCGAAGCACCCTCCAGCTCGAAGACCTCAGGTTTTAAAGCATGCGTTGTGCTCTTTTTCCCTTAGATTGAATTTTATCCCAAATGGGATTTACCAACGAGGTTTTTAACGAGGCGACATCCATATGCTACCTAAGAAGAACTCATCAAGTATTCAAGTCTTCTCTTCAAACAACCTCAAATACTGGGGGGGCATCCCCTTGGGAGATCACATCCTCGAAAAAATTGAAATATGCCAAAAAGGGTCTCGACAGGTGAATGATGTATCAGACCAAACAATCGAATGAACCGTGTCTGCATAGAATAATCGAACCCTCGATGGCAAAAACATATATGCTTGTACCAAGTAACTGAAGGAGTACATATTATTATCAAAATGTTTAATGATGCCGAGAAGTTTGCTATGTTCATAAGAAACGGCCCTAGATCCAAAAATTCCTGAACACTCGGGGACTGTCATCGACAACATCTCATAAGCCCTCCATGAGGCAACATCTACTCTATAAGACCTCGGAGAGGCATGCTAAAAAACATAAGCCCTCTATGAGGCAACCTCTAGCTCATAAGCCCTCGACGAGGCAACATCTCATAAGCCCTCCATGAGGCAACATCGAATCTGTAAGATCTCGAAGAGGCATGATCAAAAACATAAGCCCTCCATGAGGCAACAACTTGTAAGCCAACTATGAGGCAACCTCGAGCTCATAAGCCCTCGATGAGGCAACAAAACATAAGCCCTCCATGAGGCAACAACTTGTAAGCTCTCCATGAGGCAACAACTTGTAATCCCACCATGAGGCCACCTCGAGCTTGTTAGCCCTCCATGAGCAACCTCGAGCTTGTAAGCCCTCCATGAGGCAACATCGAGATCATAAGCCCTCGACGAGGCAACAAAACATAAGCCCTCCATGAGGCAACAACTTGTAAGCCCTCCACGAGGCAACCTCGAGCTCGTAAGCCCTCAATGAGGAAACTTCAAAATTCATAAGCCCTCAATGAGGCAACACTAAATCTATAAGACCTGAACAAAGCATGCCCAAATTTGTAAGACCTTAAAAAGGCATAATATCGATATTAAAGTCAAGGTTATATATTAGAACTTGTGAGACCCCTAAAAAGGAACACCCTCGATATAGACGCCGAGATTACCTCACTTGGAGACTAAAAGGCTACGGCCAAACATCAAGAGCTTCGATCATATCAGCTCCAAACAATCTAAAGAGCCTCAGGGCAGATCTGAAAAACCTAAGGGTCGACGAGCCTAAGTCAAAATATGACTCGAGGACTGATACCTAAATGGTTATCTATCAGCTATTACCAATTGCGTATCAAGCACAAAACCCCAAGGGTTTGATTTTGAAGTCCAACTCATTGGGCTAATTAACGTCATGCATCAAGATTCAGAACAAAAAAAAGACACAAACCAGTGAAAGTTTAAACAAAGGGAAAATCGAAAGGTTTCTTTATATATATATATATATATATGCAATGATACAAAGACACATTTACAATGCCCTCCGAGAGCCCTATGCAAAGAGTCAAGAAAGAAAAAGCTTAGTTTATGGTCTTTCTTCCTCTTGGCGTCGAACTCATCCGCCTTGGCCTGCTCTATCTCCTCCGAGAGGTTGAAGCCCCTAGCATGGATCTCATTGAGGGTTGCCCTCCGGGATTTGCATCGGTCATAATCATTAGTCAGACTCTCTCGATCGGAAGCCTCCCCTAACTTCATACGAGCCTCGGCGGCATCTTTCAGATAGATGGCCACCTTCCTATCGGCTTTTGCTCGAGCCTCCTCGGCTTCGGCCTCAGCGTCCATGACTTTGGCTTTCATCTTCAAAAGGTCTGTCTCAAGCTTGGTAATCCTGCTCGTCAGAACCAAGTAGCTTCCTCCAGCATTACAAAGTTGTATCTCAAAGTCGGAGGCGTTAGCCAAAGCTTTCCTTTCATCTACGACATGAGCACCTATATGTGCCTTAAACTCGTTGCACTCAAAATTGGCCTGACCGATTTCGCCCCAAAGGCATTCCATCACCTCCGTTTTTCTATGAAACTGAGATGGCGAAACATTAGTTTTCAAAAGTGGAAATAGCCGATATTCCCTCAATATGAAATTTACATGCTTCTCGAGATGACCCTCGTAATTTTGACTTCAATTCATCTCCGATTGAAGATGTATCAACTATCTTGTCTTCCTATCACAAAGAAGCCTAAGAAATTTCTCCCCGTCCAATGCTTTCCGCAACTTAGCCTCACAGCGAAGAACCCCAGACCTGAGCTTGTCGAAGGCATGTGGGAAGGAAGACCCAATTAGAAGGATAAAAATACGAAGATAAGAAGGCCAAAAGATTACCGAGGCTCACCATAGAGTAGAGCCGCTGATCCTCCTCGAATGTCGAGCGCACGTCCACTTGTTTGGTCTCACTGGCCCCAGTTGAACCGCCCTGAACATCCTTCTAAGTACCTTCGAAGGAAGAAGAAGATGGTGGCAAAAGACCTTTGCTCATCCCCTCCCGTGGAACCTGTACCTCAAGGATGGAGCCCCCGGGTTCAGTAGGCCCAGCTGCCTCGGGAGACTTCTCGGTCCTAGTCTTTGATAGGGTGCCGTCCCTTTCGATCACATTGCCGCTAATGTGCCGGCCGAGGGATGCGAGACCTCCTCTGATGGTTGCATCTTCTTTACGCCTCCGGGAAGGCCCTGCCTTATTTTGAACATCTTCATCCACCGAGGATCCTTTCCATTTAGTACCTTGACACGGCTTCGAAGCCAAAGGTCTTTCCTCTTCACCAAGAGGGCATGGTCTTGCTTCAGAAAAAACACCTGTACCTACAGTTATAAAGAGGAATATTCCTTAAGAAGGGAACCATACAACACGTACTATGGTGTTTTGCTTCCCATCTGCCCTTTGACAAATCTCGCCACTTGCACTCATCATAGGTTGAACAAGCTGCCAGTTTCCGAGTCCAATCCGTTAGGTCGCCACTTGCACTCGTATGGCAGCCACAGGATCGTTGTGGGGAGAGAAAGAAAACATTCTTATAGGGTCCGACTCCACTAAGAACAACAAATGGCAAAGTACAGCGTATCACTTACGTGTAAAATTATATTTCCTGGGAAATGACAGGAACACCACAGGAATAATGTCAACAGTCCTCACTCGGAATAATCGACTCATCCACCCTCGGTCCCTCTCATCATCACTGGTGATAAAAGGGCCTGGTGGATCGACGTCGTAGTGTAACCAGACCACGGTAATGTAAAGGCTGATAACGTTGAATGGTCTCTCTAACATAAAATCCTTCCTCTATACGAAGAAGTTTGAGGTTAGTACGCCGGTGGTGTACCACCGGTCGGACGGGAAGCGAAGGTAGAGCTTCCCTCTTCCTGGTGAGCGAATTTGGGCATGGCGGCCATGGCTCCCGTGAAGCAAGTAAAAGAAGAGGAAAACTCGGGTGAAAGCTTCAATTTGAGATAGCAGAAGAAATGATGCAAGAAGAGGAACTCCAAAAGAAAAATAGTTTTGCAAACAGCAACACCCTGAATGAGAAAAAGTGAATATATATAAGAAAGGCGGCGGGTATTCGTTCACTCTGATAGCCAATCAACTTTGACAAAGCCATTATGACATCTTGGTGAACATACTGGCGGGGCCACCCCGGTCTGTGCGCCGTCGCATCACAAGAATGACGCTATCATAAAGCGATCAAGGGATCGAAGGGTTAAATCAACCTCGGAAATATATGCAGCTAAAATTTGAACGGCCCGACCTCGAGGGTCTCTGTTACTCCGAGACCGGGTTTGAAGGGACTAAATTAAATTCGGACATTAACTTTTGCATGAACAAGGCAAAGTTTTGAAGGCACGAAACGAAGGAATCCTTTACATTTCCAAATATATATTTACAAAGAATGCTTTAAAAAACTCCCCCGAGGAGCACGCATACAAAAAATAAGAAGTAAAAAAGGGCAAAGTATTCTATCCTTCGTCCTCACTACTTCCCGAGTCGCTTGTCGAGCCCTCGTCCGAAGTATTCGGAACTGCTGATTCACCTTCCAAGGCCTTGGCCTCTTCAATCTCAGCAGAGAGATCAAAACCCTAGCGTGTACCTCCTTAAGAACATGCCTCCTAGCTTCCAATCGAGCATGAGCAACGGCTCGAGCCAATTTGAGCTCGGCCATTTCGGATATTTCTCTGGACCGATTATTTGCGGTGGCAGCATCATATTTGTACGAGGATACGAATGCATCAACCTCAGACTTGGCCATGGATAATGGGGAAGCTTCCTCGTGAACACCTCGAAGAAGACCCTGAGTCGAGGCTAGCTCCACCCGAAGAACGTCCCTCTCCAAGGCCACGCTATCATTGTGTGGTTTCATCTCTAGGATCTCAACATCTTTGGGCGCAATCACTCCCTGAAGGGCCCCGCCAGGGAATCTGTTTACTCAAACTGCAAATATCGAACTAAGGTAATAAGCACCAACTTATAACAATAAAATTCAAGCTCGCGAAATACCAGATTATCTTCTCGATGAAGTTATCCCTCTCCAGGAGCGCCTTCTCTGAGCCTGCCCGGAGGTCGATCAACTCCTCCTCTTTTATGGCATACAAAGCCTTTAGGTTATTTGATTCCAATGTGAGCTTCTCAAGGTCCTCCTAACGACAATTTAGCTCATCTTGTAGCTTGGAGAAAGACTGATCATACAACGTCATGACCTACAACACAAAGGACAGAAGCTAGAAAAATAAGAATAAAAACTTGAAGCACAAATAATATATCAAGAAGTTACCCATTTTTGGAGTCTCGTCGCCTCCTCAATAGCAACCGGGGCATCGAGATTCGTGTCTTCTTTGGCACCAACAAAGTAGTCCTTAAGTAAATCATCCTCTCCCTGAGAGGCCCCAACTTCGGGAGCTTCCCTGTTTTGGGCATCCCGTATTTGCCCTAGTGAAAATGACGGGCCCGATTGCAACTCATCCAGGGCATCGACTTCTATCGAGGCTTCCCCTCACCCTCGAAGAATTCTGGAACTAGCTCCTCCGACCAAATATTCGTCGGCACAGGTCATATCCCGTATAACGATTGGCTCGGGGACTGCACCCAAACCCTCCTCGAGGGTCTCCTCAGCGTAAGGTGGATCCGCATTAGCACTTCGTCTTGCCCTTTGTACCAAAGGGCAACTGTCATCATCTTCGTCTTCAGTACGAAGGATTTCTGCAGCTGCCAAGTTCAAAACCGTGGCATCGGTCTTAGGCTTTCGAGCCCTAGGTTTCTTTGGTTTCAGAGACTCCGCCGGTGTCTCCTTCTTCCTCTTTTTCCCTCGGCAGGTTTTTGGGCCTCTTCTTTGCCAGGAGGAGGCGGTCTCATTAAAAAGGCTTCCCTGAGGCCTGCACAAACGTAAGATATGAGACTTGTCACCATGAGATCTAATCATAAGAAATCTAGAAGTAACAATGATGAGAGCGTACCACGATTTTTGGCTTGCCATCGCGTCTTGGCCAAGTCACGCCAAACACGTTCATTATACGAAGAGGCGGAATCCAAGAGCTTAACCCATCCCTGAAAGTCCCTAACCGCGCCAGGGAACCAGACGGTGGCTATGCAATCAGAAGAGAATCAAGTAAAAAGCAAAGGGGTCAGTTCAAAAGAAGAAAGAGGGGAAATTTGGGTGATGAAACATGCTCGATATAGGAACACTTATGTCTCATGTTCCATTCCTCCGGGTATGGCATATTCTTAGCAGGGATGAGGTCTGAGGCCCTGAATCAAACAAACCGGCTCATCCATCCCCGGTCTTTGTCTTCGTCGATGCAGGCAAATAATGCTTTGGCAAATCGATGCTGCAGCTTGACTAAGACCCCCGACGAGGGCTATATAATCTGATCAGATGATCGAGGGTGAAAGACACCCCCCGTCCATGTTCGAGAAATATATTATCTTATAGATAATTCTCCAGAAAGAAGGATAAATTTGATCGAGCGTCAGAAATCGAGGATCACTAGGTTTATCGATGGAGAAGAAGGATTTACGGGGCCTAAAGTGAAAGGATACGTATATATGTTGAGGAAGCCAGCTTTGTGTGTAACTATACTTTTCTCGGGTGAAGGGTTTTCTACTTTTACCGCCTCCCCCAGAGGCAATCAATTTTTACTTTCTTCACGTCGGTCACCACACTTATGTATCGAGACATGAGCTCGCATCGGCCCGACGTTGAGGGTGGTATATCAATTTTGAAATCGGAGGTTGTCTTTAAGGGACCAAGAATGAACTACTCAATACGGGGAGGTGATTTTGATTTTCCCTTAGACGGGCGTGACGATGAAGTGATTCCCTCTTTTTGAGGGACCGTTTTAGAAGTTTTGGGCATGCTTATAACAAATTTCCAAAGCAAGAAGTTGAAGAAGTGAATGCAAAATAAGGATGGAGGCACGGAACTGTTAGCAAAGGTTTGAAGGTGTTGTAAAATTTTGAAAGATGGAAAAAGGAAATATTTATAGGGCTCATTCGAGCATGTTGGAGAAGCATAAAGGTTTACCAATAATGGTTCATGGGAACCGTGCTGACAGTGACCACTGCGCAGCCTTTCTGTCACAACATTTAATGATCTCACGTGGCTGACGTCATAATGAATATATCAAAGAGGCAAGAACTCAAGGTCATTTCTTATCGTTTCATTAGTTGACAAGCGGGGACTATCTGTGTACGGCCGAAATCGGGGAGTCCGATTTTAGGACTGTTGTAGCACCCCATGACTAACCTCGAAGAGTCCGAAGTGGAACTCATTGTTCGACCCCGAGGTGTATCCCTCGAGGAAGCGCATCAAAGGCTCATTATGCTCGACCACAGTGCAGTATAAATTGGTGACCATCGTGGAAAGGTGGGAAATTCCCAAGGGAACATGGCTAGAGCTGACTAAGTCTGCAAGAATAGTACAAGTCCGTACCAAGCCATTAAATGGTTGTACCAGCTGTATCTCTTTGTAATAATTACACATGTACTATTTTGTGATTCCCCCTCCTCTATAAAGGGTATCCTTATCATTTTTTGGGGATATGAATATTGAATACAACAATAACATTCTCTGCCTTCTTAACATAATCAACATTTGTTCTACGGATTTATTGCCTTCTATTTATTGTGTTCATTAATTGTTCTTCATTTATTGCTCATTATTGATCATAAAGGGTTATCCTCGAGGTCCTCCGTATTGTTACTCCTCCATCGACCGTCCTCTATTAGGATTTGTCGCTAGATCTCGAGGCCATGCTTTGGCCACCTCGAGACCCCATTTAGCAACAACTTGGTTTGCATATCATTACTTTCCTTTATTCTTATCATATTTTCTTAGTTCACACTTAGCATCTATTGCCGAACAACTAGCATAAAAATGAATCACATATTTTTAGAACCATAAAATCAAATATAATTGCCATTACCATTTTCAAGGCAAACAAATATATTAATAAAATTCAATATATAACAATCCCAAGAATTGGTAGTAGAACCCATAAGCCACTATGATTTAGATTTACACAGATGGTGAAATGATTTAAATACAACATCTGATAGAAAATTGTCTAAATAGAAGTAAATCCTAATCTACCGGGAACAACAACAACTTGAATTCGGCACGTGGGTACGCCTCCAATGCAAAGCTCCCTCTTCACAGCTACTCTGCTCCAGAATCTGCACGCAAGGTGCAGAAGTGTAGTATGAGTACAACTGACCCTATCTACTTAGTAAGTATCTTGACTAACCTCAGAGGAATCGTAACGAGGTTTTTATGTCAAAACAAACTCACTTGTCAAATAAGATGTTCAATTTATTCAGAACTAGCAATGGAGAGTATAGTAGATAAACAATAACAATAGTCTTACCAGACAAGTGATAGTAGTTAAATACAAACAATGGTCAACTTCAACAACAAGTCATCAAATGCACATATATGGCACCTCATGCCCATATTATCTTTTAATCTTTCATAGCAAAGACCTCGTGAAGAAACACATGTCACACCCGCACGACAATGACCTCATGCCAAATTACAATCCGGCTCCATATCAATTTTCATATAATATGTTCAACAGCACTTTCAAGAACCAATTATAGTAATACATGATGACAATTTCTTCATCTCTTCAATCCGATATGCTAGCAAAAACACAAAGAATATGATATAACAACTCCACATTGGTGAAAGCCATCTTGGCAACCAAGTCATCAAGTAGTAACAGAGGCAAAGATTAACATTTTAGAAACAACACAACAAATTATGTAACAATGCATGACATACACAAAGAAGTGATAAGCACAAAGATTTCACCTCTTGTACCACCACAAACACATAATCAATAGAAATGCCCCCCGGGCTATCACATAATGTTGTTCCCAAATGCACACGCAAGTATACGTCGTCGACAAGTAATATAGAATTGTTAGTCCAGATATCGTACCCACAGGGACTTGTGATAAAATATCAACTAAATTAAACCCAAACAATTAATCTATTCAAGTGATTTTTACAGTATGAATATTTAACTAAAACTAATCTAGAATAGTAAAGTATGAAATTAAAGGAAACAAGTCTGCAATCTTAGAGATGAATTCAATGGGAGATAATATTCCAGAGCTATGGGTTAGCTAACAATCCTGTTGAGTTTTTCAGTTAAATTGTCTAATTAATTTATCTCATTTATTGATTGAAAAGGTTAATATTGCTTGTAGCCTTCTCCTGAAGTACTACTCATCTATTCAATCTAACCTAACGCCTATATCCCTATGGAATTATGATTAACAAGAACGCATTTATAATTCTAGTATAGTAACGAAGCAAGGCTATTAGGTATATCCCTGTCCTAATCGCAAATCTATTCCCGATGCTCGAGTTCAAGATCTTGCTCTACTCATACCAGGACCCGAAATTCCCACCTTCGGGATCGTGATGGCTCCTACCATTTCATTTGCTATACAAGCCAACGTTAGGGAATCATTAAGCCTATTTTTATTCAATTCAGTATGTAAAGTCAATTAAGCTAAAACGAAATAGAACGAGTGCGGAATAATATAAATGCCCATTATATTTACTATAATTCGGATCTGGAGTCATAATTCACGAACTTCTAGAATTTTATACAAGTAAAGTCTGAAAGAAATACAACTATTTGAACGAACGAAACAATAAGAAAATAGGGAAAGATAGATGGGGAGTTCAAGATCTGCGAACGCCAACAAATCTACCTTGAGTCTCCAATGAACCAGTCCGAGTTGCTACACCTCTTTATCAGGTGAGACCAATGCCAGAATCAGCACAAGAAGTGCAGAGTGTTGTATGAGTACAACCGACCCCATGTACTCTGTAAGTGCGAGTCTAACCTCCGAAATGCGAGCATTGTTCCTTCGCAAATGCGACCACTTGATCGCATTTGCGATCACTGCCCTGACCTGTCCGTCTTGGCAAATGCGAAGTATTTTTCGCAAATGTGAACATCATGTGGCCTAGATACTCTTCACAAATGCGATGAGTAGATCGTAAATGTAAACCCATCAGAGGACGATAATGCGATGCCTAATCTCGCAAATGCGAGATCAGCGGCCTGCACAATAACTGAAAACACCTGCATCATTTCTAAGTCCAGTTTCACTCCGTAGCCTATCTGATACTCACCCGAGACTTCACACGATCTACACCAAATCAAATGAAATTTTCAATAAAACTTTGAAACTTCTATCTTTACAACCGGGCGTCCAAATCACGTCAAACCAACTCTGTTTCTCATAAAATTTGACAGACAAGTCATAAATATAGTATTGAACCTATACGGGTTTTCGAAACCATAATACGGACCCAATATCCAAAAATTCAAACATTTCAAATTCATTAAGCCTTTAACTTTCAAATTTTTGTAAAGTGCGATAACTTGGGCTAGGGACTTCCGAATTCTATTCTGGGCATACGCCCAGGGCCAAATCATAATATGGACCAACCGGGACCATGAAATGAATCCGGGTCCGTTTGCTTAAAACATTGACCTAAGTCAACTCAAATAGATTTTAAGACAAAATTTCATATTTCTTTGAGTTTTTAATATAAAAGCTTACTGAAAAGACGCCCGGGATGGGTACGCAAATCGAAGAAGGCTAAAATGAGGTGTTTAAGGCTTCGAAACACATAACTGGGTTCTAAAATATAAGATGACCTATCGGGTCATCATATTCTCCACCTCTAAAACAACCGTTCGTCCTCAAATGGACGTAGAAAAGTATTTGAACGGGTGAATATGTGGGGATATCTACTCCGCATGTCCGACTCGGACTCCCAAGTAGCTACCTTTTGATGGGCTGACCTCTCCACTACACTCGAACCGAAGGGTAACTCTTCGACCTCAACTAACGAATATACCGGGCTAGAATATCCATCAACTCCTCCTCGTAAGTCAAATCCTTGTTCAACTAGACAAAGCTGAAATCTAATACATGAGATGGACACATGGAACACTAGATGAACTGCTGATAACCCCGGTGGCAACGTAAGCCTGTAATGCACCTCTCCCAATCTGTCATCAATGCAACATCACGAACTCTACCATCGGCATAACTCTTCTACCTGGACTGAGCTATGCGAAGACGATCCTGAATAATCTTGACCTTATCCAAGACATCCTGTACTAAGTCTATATCCAACAACCGAGCCTCCCCCGACTCGAACCATCCAATTGGAGATCGGCACCGCCTATCGTACAATGCCTTGTAGGGCACCATCTGGATTCTCGACTGATAGTTGTTGTTGTAAGAAAAATCTGCAAGAGGCAAGAACTTATCCCACAACTTTCTGAAGTATATAACACATGCGCAGAGCATATCCTCCAATTTCTGAATAGTGTGCTCGAACTGTCCGACCGTCTGAGGATGAACTGATGTGCTCAACTCAACCCGCATGCCCAAGTCACGATGTTTTGCTCTCCAAAAGGGCAAGGTGAACTGCGTACCTCGATAAAAAATGATAGAAACGGGCATACGTTAAAGACGGATGATCTCGCGGATGTAGATCTCAGCTAACCGCTCTGAAGAATAGGTAACTGCCACTGGAATGAAACGATATGACTTCGTCATCCTGTCCACAATGACCCAAACTGCGTCAAACTTCCTCTGAGTTCGTGGGAGTCCACCTAGGAATCTCTATCTTCCGAAGCAAACCACCAGATCTCTGTTGCTCATACTTTATTTGCTGAGAATCTAGACACCGAACTACATAAGCAACTATATCTTTCTTGATCCTCCTCCACTAATAATGTTGCTACAAGTCTATATCTTGGTGGCACCCAAATGAATAGAATATCGGGAACTGTGGGCCTCCTCAAGAATTAACTCTCGAAGTCCATCCATATTAGGCACACAAACACTACACTGCATCCTCAAAACTCCATCATCTCAAACTATAACCTGCTTGGCACTACCGTGCCATACTATGTCCCTAAGGACCAACAAATGAGGGTCGTCATACTGCCAATCTCTAATGCATCAAACAAGGAAGACCGAGCGACTGTACAAGCTAGAACACGGCTGGGCTCCAAAATATCCAGCCTCACAAACTGGTTGGCCAAGAACTGAACATCTGATGCAAACGTCTCTCACGAACTGGAATGTATGCAAGGCTACCCATACTAGCTGCCTTTCTACTCAAAGCGTCAGACACCATATTGGACTTCCATGGATGATACAAAATAGTGATATCATAGTCTTTCAATAGTTCGAACCACCTCCTCTACCTCAAATTGAGATCCTTCTTCTTGAGAAAATACTGTAGGCTCCGATGATCCGTGAAAACCTCACATGACATACATAAAGATAGTGCCTCCAAATCTTCAGCATATGAACAATGGCTACCAACTCTAAGTCATGGACATGGTAATTATTCTCCTGAACCTTCAACTGCCGCAATGCATATGCAATCACCCTTCCATCCTGCATCAATACTACACCGATCCCAATATCGGATGCATTAGAATATACCATATAAGATCCTGAACATGTGGGCAATACCAAAACCAGCTCTGTAGTCAAAGCATTCTTGAGCTTCTGAAAGATCGCCTCATACTCGTCAGACCATCTGAACGGGGCACCTTTCTGAGTCAACCTAGTCAGTGTGGCTGCTATATATGAAAACCCCTCCATGAATAGACGGTAATAGCCCTCCAAACCTAAGAAACTCATGATCTCCAGTGCTGAAGTGGGTCTAGGCCAGTTCTGAATTTCCTCAACCTTCTTATGATCTACTTGCATGCCCTCTGTTGATACAACGTGCCCCAATAAAGCAACTGAATCCAACCAAAAATTGCACTTTGAAAACATAGCATATAATTGGTTGTCTCTCAGAGTCTGAAGTACAAACCGAAGATTTTGCTCGTGCTCCTCTTGACTACGGGAGTAGATCAAGATATCATCAATAATCACAATCACAAAGGAGTCCAAATAAGGCTTGAACACTCGATTCATCAAATCCAGGAATGTTGCTGGGCATTTGTCAACCCAAATGACATCACTAGAAACTCATAATGCCCGTACCAAGTCCGAAAAGCTGTCTTTGGGACATCAGGTGCCCTAATCCTCAACTGATGGTAGCCAGACTTCAAATCAATCTTCGAAAACACCTTGGAATCCTAAAGCTGATCAAATAAGTCATCAATCCTCGGCAATGGATACTTGTTCTTGATGGTGACATTGTTCAACTGCTGAAAATCTATACACATCCTCATCGATCCATCCTTCTTCTTCACGAACAACACAAGTGTACCCAGGACGAGACACTAGGTCTAATCAAGCCCTTATCAAGAAAATCTTGCACCCTGCTATCCAATTCTTTCAACTATGGTGGGGCCATACGGTATGGCAGAATAGAGATGGTCAGAGTGCCCGGAGCCAAATCAATATAGAAATCAATGTCCCTGTCGGGTGGCATCCCTGTCAGGTCTGCAGAAAGCACCCTGGAAACTCACGGAAAACTAGTACTGAATCCATGAAAGGAACCTCCGTGCTAGAATCGCGCACATAAGCCAAATAAGCTAGACACTCCTTCTCGACCATACGTCAAGCCTTCATATAAGAGATAACCCTGCTAGTATAATGGTCAGGAGTCCCTCTTCACTCTAATCGAGGCATCCATGGCAATGCTAAGGTCACTTTATTAGCATGATAACGTGATAGCAAATCTATACCCAAGATTACATCAAAATCTACCATATCAAGAAATAGAAGATCTACACTAGTCTCAAGACTCCCGATGGTAACCACACACAAACGATAAATGCGGTCTACAACAATAGCATCCCCCACACGTGTGGACACATACACAGAAACACTCAAAGAATCATGAGACACAACCAAATATGAAGCCAAATAGGATGACACATAGGAGTAAGTAGAATGCGGATCAAATAGAACTGAAGCATCTCTACTGCAAACTGAAACGGTACCTATGATAATGGCGTTAGATGACTCAACCTCAGTCCTGGCTGGAAAAACATAGCATCGGTGCTGGGACTCACCATTCTAAGCTACGTTCCTAGGACGACCTTTAGCTGGCTAGCCTCCACCTCTAACGACCTGATCTCCACCTCTAATATTCTATCCTCTACCTCGGGTTTCCTGACCCTTGCCTCTAGTTGACTGAGCAGGCAATGTAGAAACTAGTGTCGGGAACATGGCACGAGAACCCTGATATTGTGGAGTGAATCTCAATAATCTCGGACAGGTCCTCCTGATATGCCCATAACTACCATACTCGAAACATCCATCCTAGTGTTGTGGCTGCAAAAACTGAGAGTGACCCGAAAGGGCTGGAAAACCTCGGCAATAACTCTGAATAAGAGGTGCACTGATAGGAGCTGGTGGTTCGCTGTGGGCTGGCTGTTCAGAATGAGGCACATAAAGAGCACGACTCCCTAAAGCACTGTGGGATGCCTTAAGTGGTGAATGAAACGGCCTGGGAGAATTCCCTCTACCAAATGTACCCCTACCTCCAGATGAGGCACCGATGAACCCACTGGAATGACGAGGTCTCTTGTTAGATCCCTGACCTCCCCGTGCAAGAACCATATTTACTCGCCTGGCGACATTGGCAGCAACCTGGAAAGAAATCTCACTCCCAGTTTCTTTAGCCATATGCAACTTGATAGGCTGAGAAATTACCTTAATAAAACTCCTCACCCTCTCTCCGTAGTAAGCAGAAGAATTGCATGACGGGCCAAATCCACAAAATGGGTCTCACACTGAGTAATAGCCATACTGCTCTGCTGGAGACGCTCAAACTGACGACGATATTCCTCTCTCAATGTGATAGGGAGGAACTTATCTAGGAAGAGCTGAGAGAACTGGTCCCAACTAAGAGCACGCGACCCAGCTGGTCAATGAATAATCCCTCCACCATTTCTTGGTAGAACCAGTCATCTGATATGCAGCAAAATCAACCTCCTTGGTCTCCACTATACCCATGTTTTGTAGCACCTCATGACAGCTGTCAAAATACTCCTGGGGGTCCTCTAAAGATTCACCACTGAAGTGAAATGGAAAGAGCTTGGTAAAAATATCCAACCTCCATAAA
The DNA here is from genome assembly GCA_005239525.1 of Nicotiana knightiana. Lineage (NCBI taxonomy): Eukaryota > Viridiplantae > Streptophyta > Magnoliopsida > Solanales > Solanaceae > Nicotiana > Nicotiana knightiana. The sequence continues at coordinate 111,126 of ML417585.1, forward strand.
GACTAATAAGTCATAGTCGACCCATCACAGGTTTGTGCCGCAACAGTTGGATGAACTACTGTCTCCGTACAGAGGCAACCTAGTGCTCTAATATCAACTTCATAGGCAACATAGTGCTATAATATCAACTTTTCAAGACCCAAAATTCCCAACTTCAAGGTCGTGATGACTCCTAACATTTTACTTTCTGGGCAAGCCAACGTTAAAGAATCCTTAATCCCATTTTTATTCAATTCAGTACGTAAAGTCAACTCAGCTAAAACGATATAGACGAGTGTAGAATAATATAAATGCCCATAATATTAACTACAATCCGGATCTGGAGTCACACTTCACGAACTTCTAGGATTTTCTACAAGTAAACTCTGAAAGAAATACAACTGTTTGAACGAAAGAAACAATACAAAAATAGGGAAAGATAGATGGGGACTTCAAGGTCTGCGAATGCCAACAGATCTACCTTGAGTCTCCAATGAACCAGTCTAAGCTGCTACGCCTCTCGATCAGCTGAGACGAATGCCAAAATCTGCAGAAGAAGTATGAGTTAAACTGACTCCATATACTCTGTAACTGCTGATCCTAACCTCAACGAAGTAGTGACGAGGCTAAGGTGGGTCACTCACACTACAGCTTGTACGTAATATGTAATAAAGAAAAAAAGGAAATACAGAACGAAATAAAGCAGGCAACTGAAAATAGTAGCTACAACTTCAGGAATTAAGCCTGCGGCATTCAAAATTATTATTCCTTAAGTGAAAATGAAAGTACCGTAAAACTAACACGGCTCATGGAAATATAAACACATAGGTTGTTGCGGCGTGCAACCCGATCCTACCGTACATCACATAATCCTCCCTTATTTCCTCATATCAAAATTAACAACAATGAATATATATATATATATATATATATATATATATATAATGTGTGTGTGTGTGTGTTGCGACGCGCAAGCCGATCCTACTGTATCACAATATCATAATCATAGTTCACCCTTATTCCATAAAAATAATCCACCCTTATTACACGTGTTGCAGCGCACAACTCGTTCCTACCATATCAATACCAAGTACTTAATCTGCATAGTAAAACTTACAATTCAAACCACGGGAAGCCTTTACAATCCCTAAATACCAAACTGAAACAAATAGGAAACCTTTTACAACATGATAATCCACATAAGTAATACTACACAGCGAGACCAGTCCAGAAATTTACAACTAGAAGGTGTAAATAAACCAACATGAGCAAAATAGCAGGTGATCATGAAACAACGAAAAGATCTGATATCAGAAACAAGAGAAGACATTGATTAACCGGTAGCATTTAGGAATGTAAACACATTTAGAACATATAATAATTAAGACAGGGAGGGAGATAATTAGAGAAAAGCGGAAAAACAAGGAAAACGGCTAATTCGGCGACACATAAGCACTCGCCACCTAGCATATACGCCGCTCAAAGTAAATTCACATAGCACATAGTCCAGGGGTTCCTTATTCCCTCAAGTCAAGGTTAGACACAACACTTACCTCGCTCCAAAAGTCCACTCAAAGCTCAATCATAGCTTTTCCTCTCAAGCAAGCCTTCGAACCAATAGAATCGAGCAAATTACCAACCAAACGATTCAAATTAAGCCTTAGGAACTACCCACGATTGCAAAGAATTCAATTTAGGCCATATTTGAAAAAGTCAACAAAAGTCAACCCCTGAGCCCGCTTGGTCCAGTCCCGAAGTTCAGACCAAAACCGGATTACCCATTCACTCCCGAGCCTGGTTATGTAATTTTTATCCGACCTCAATTTGAGGTCTAAATCTCCAATTAACAAAAATCCCTAATTCTTCCCAAAACCCCTAATTCCACCATGAACACAAGATTTTAGGTTGAAATCTTGGGAAATGTAGTGAAAGATTGAAAGAATCTAGATTTGGGGAAGAAAGGTTCTTTGAAAAAATATCTCCTCTAGGGTTTCTTGTTTTGAAAATTTGAAGAATGAGAACAAATCCTATCTAAGTCAACTTTTGATCAGCTGCAGATGTCGTATTTGTGACCTGGGGTTTCCAAATGCGAACTCCGCAAATTCGAAGAATCCATCGCAATTGCGAAGACCCTCACATCTCTGCATTCATCGTATTTGCGATGCAATGTTCCCAAATGCGAACACTGATACTTCGCAAATGTGACCATTTGATCTCATTTGCGATCACTGCCCCCACATGTCCCTCTTCACAAATGTGATGCTTAATCTCGCAAATGCGAGATCAGAGGCCTGCACCAGAACTGAAAATACAAACAACATTTATTAGTCCAATTTCACTTTGTAGCCTATCTGAAACTCACCCTAGCCCTCGGGGCTCTAGACCAACTATGCACACAAGTCTAAAAACATCATACAAACTTTGTCGCACGATCAAATTTCTAAAACAACATCTACAACTACGAATTGAACACCAAATCAAATGAAAATTTCAAGAAAACTTTGAAACTTCTATTTTCACAACCGAACATTTAAATCACCTTAAACCAACTCGATTTCTCACCAAATTTGATAGAAAATTCATAAATATAGTATTGGACCTATAACGGGTTCCGGAACCAAAATACGGACACGATATCCAAAAAGTCAAACATTGGTCAAATATTTCAAATTCATTAAGCCTTTAACTTTCAAATTTCTTCAAAGTGGGATAACTCGGGCTAGGGACTTCCGAATTCGACTCAAGGCATACGCCCAGGTCCCAAATAACGATAAGAACTCACCAAGACGGTCAAAACACAAATCCATGTCCGTTTTCTCAAAACATTTCTTGAAGTCAAGTCAAATTGTTTTCAAAGCAGAATTTCATATTTTTCTCAGTTTTTAACATAAAAGTTTCCGAAAAGGCTAAAATGAGGTGTTTAAGGATTTAAAAAATAGAATTCTGTTCTAAAACATAAGATGACCTATCGTGTCATCACAACTTAATCTAATATGCAATCTAGAATTCCATCTCCTGAGTTCAATCCTGAATTCGTAGAAAGTATTCAATTATTGGTCAAACAATTAATTAATTAATTAAGTGCAAGATTGAATAAATAAACAATTATGATAAAATAATAAGAAAAATTCAAGCTTCAAACTACATCGTTCATGTAGCATCCACAACTATAGAACTAATAAACTATGAAACTAAGAGAAGATAAAAGAAGAAAAACTAGTTAGAAGCCTTCTCCAAGCGTGGTGTTGTTCTCCTTATGTGTAAATTATGTCAAAAGTCAAAAAAATAATCTTTTTTCATGTATTTATACCAACTAGGGTCGGACCTAGCCGAAATCTCCATTTCCTAGCCGAAATAGGAAAACTTGCAAACTTAATGCCTTCCATGTGTCGCCCAGAGCATCGCACTAATGTTTTTTCCTGTAAGACCACAAAAAACCTAATCTCTGAACTTTGGAAATATCTTACGAAAATTTGCACTAATGCGTCACACAGCGCCTCACACCAGTGCATTTCTTCAACAGTTGCTTCTTTCTTGAATTGTGACGTCCAGTATTGATCCTTGATCCCCCAACACGATCCCGACATAATACCTTGGGCTTTTACTCAAACTTCAAAGCTCCAAATAGCTCGAATTAGTTCCACAACATCTATATAACTTAGAATCACTCTTACAGGGCATAAAACACACAATAAGTGCAAAACACTAACAATTAAAGCTCAAGGACAATTAAAGTGCACTAAATTAGTGTGCAATAAGCAACTAATACACGAGATTATAGCATACCATCAACATCCCGCACTTAAACTATTGCTCGTCCTCGAGCAATCAAACTACTCCTTATATAGACACAACCTTTTTAAATAATCCCCCTAACTCATTACACCAAGAATATTTAAAAAGACTAAGCACAAATGTGTAACATCATCACCTCATGATTTAACTCACAAGCACTACGCATTTTTCACCCGCTCACTTACTCTAACGTAGAGGTCAAGCATTACCTTTCCTTTATGAATCAAATTCCCTCACACAACAAAAGAGAATAGTTCCACACTCAATAAAATTTAAGAACATTTAGGAACTCAAGATAGAAAGAATTCTCCCTCTCTGAAACAACATTCATATGCCACAAAAGATGCACCATATGCTTGACCGTAGTGTACTGCTCTACAAATCGAGCTCATTCTGTCTAAAATCAAGTAGGACTTTAATTTGTTGTAATGTAGGTTGTGGGACGGATATGATACATTTGGATATAAAAGTGACTACACCTCCCTGAGCACTTTAATACATACACTTTGACATTTAAAACCCCACACTTATGTCAATCCATAACTCCACCTTCACATCAATAGACATCAACTCCCTACTTCTTTAAGCATAATTACATCAAGAGTTGACACTTTCAGGGAATATTTGTTACAACAATACAACTATTTTTCTTTCTTTTATTTTTCAATTCAAGTGGCTCTTACTTTTCCAAAACAGTGCCTTTTTATCCTTATTTCACTAGTTCCACTCAAAATCCAAACCAACCACACCACACTTTAACTTTTACAAAGTTCATAACAATTCCAAGTGCTCATGAGAGGTTAAAAGATTCAAATAGATGGTCAATTCAAACAAATGGGTAATGCTTGTAATGTGGTTGCCAAAGAAAGAGGATTACAGATTCTAAGGGGTTAACTACGATACATAATAATTAGCAGGGTAAAAGCATATAACTGTCTCAACGAAGAAATGCTTATATCACTTCCTAGACTGACCAAAAATACTAATTCTCTTTGAAAACACACGGGGCAAGTTCTAGGCATCAAATGCAATACATAGAATATCACAAAAACCACAGTACTCGCTGTTTACCTTGAAAATGATAATTACAATTATATTTGATTATGTGGTTCTAAAATACGTGATCTATTTTAATACCAGTTGTTTAGGCAGTAGATGTTGAGTGTGAAGTGAGAAAAACTAAATAATAGCAAAAAGAAACGAGATTACGAATCGGGTAACAGAGGGATCAGTCTCGAGGGTGGTCAAAATGGCCTCGAGGTCGAGCTCTAGGAGCCTAACTGGCGGTTGACGATAACAATATAACAGTACTAAATTCCTTAAAAATGGCCTATTTATGATCAATAATAAGAAATAAATGAAGAATAATTCAAGAACACAATAAATGAGGAGCAATAAATCAATGAAGCAATTGTAGAGAATGTTTTAGCTAGGGAGCAAAGGATGTTCTTGTTTTTATATTGAATATCATGTGTGTCACAAAGTGATAAGGGTCCCCTTTATATATGAGGGGGAGTCCCAATATAGTACACGTGTAGTCAATGCAAAGAGATATGACTGGTACAACCATTTAATGCCATGGTACGTGCTTGTACTATTTTGTGTATTTCGTTAGCTTTAACCACGTGTCCCTTGAGAATTTCCCGCCTTTCCCTGTTGACCTTTGATTTGTACTGCCTCGAGGTCGAGCGCCTTCGATATGTATTGCCTCGAAGTCGTGGGCCTTCGATAAGCCCCTTCGATGCCAAAACTTAAACCTTCGAGCCTTCTAAGCATCGAAATGACCGTAAAATCGGGGTCTCCAATTTTAGCTATATACAGATAGTCCCCACGTTTCTTAGAATGAAGAGATAAGAAAAAATCTTACCCTTTTGCCTTTTCGACCTTCCTACTATGACGTTATTCCCTTCAGAGCATTAAATGACATGACATGAAAAGCTGCGCAAAGGTCGCTATCAACACGATTCTCGAGAAGCCCATGAACCGTCATAGCTTTGAATCTTCCGCTCCAAGCATGCCCAAAGGGCCTCTGTAAATACTACAATCACTTGCCTTTTCATAGTTTTTCATCTTCTTCATCTTCTCCAAACCTTCAAATCGCAACTAAGCGCTTCCCATTCTTATCTTCTGCATGTGCTCATTTTTTCGTCTTCTCACTTCAAAACTCAATAGTTATCATGGAAAAAACTTCCAAAGAGGTTCCACAAAAGGAGGGAGCTACTTCTATACCAAGTCCATCTAAGGGCAAGTCAAAAATTCCTCACAGCAGTGAGCAATGCATACCTGGCCCTTTAGACACCATTTTTGACTTCACAACAGAAAAACCCTCTTCTACACCAGGCCGATGCGAGCCCATGTTCTGATACGTAAGTATAATATAAGATATAGAGAGGGTAATACTTGACTGCCACTCGTGGGAGACGGTTCGAGCAGAGATCCCTATGGCTGATGAAAGCATAGTCACGCAAAAGGCTGGCTTTCTCAGTGTATATACGTACCCCTTCACTTTAGGCCTCGTCGATTCTTTTTCTCCATCAATTGACCTTGTGATTCTTGATTTTTGTCATCAATACCGAGTGAAACTTGGTCAGATCTATCCTTATTTTTGGAGGATTGTATATATGTTTCGACATATTACCAACATGGTCGAGGGAATGACTTTCACCCTCAACATTTTGATCAGGTTGTACAGACCTCGACTCTTCCGTGGGGGCCTTATTAAACTGCACCGTTGATCCACCAATCCATTCCTCGCCTGCATCGATGAGGACAGAGATCGGGAATGCATGAGCCAATTCGTTATAATTAGAACTTCGGACATCATTCTCGCTGATAGAATGCCATTCCCAGAGGAATGGAATATGAAACATAAGTACATCTGAATAAAGCATGGTTTGCTGTCTCATTCCCGTTCGATTGATTTTCTTCTAATTGTGCAGCCATTGTTTAGTTTCCCGGTGTGGTTCAGAACCTTTCGGGGTGGATCAAACGTTTATAATCCACTTTCCCATACAAAAAACGTGTATGGTCATGAGCTAGCCAAAATACAATGGCAGGCTAAGTACCATGGTAAGCTCTTGTTGCTGTTTTTTTTACATTCTTCATAAGAACTTTTGATGGTGATGTTTTTTGACATAATATATTTGTGCAGGCCTTGGTGAAGGTGTGTTCATGAGGCCACCCCCACCTGGTGAGGAAGAGTCCCCAAAGACCACCAAGGATAGGAAAAGGAAGAAAGAGGCATCGATGGAGTCTCCAAAATAAAAAAGGACAAAGGATCGAAATCATAGGACCGATGCCACAGTCTTGTCTTCGACGGCCGCTGAGAGCTTGCGAGCCAAGGAGGAGAGCGATAGTGCTGCCCTTTGGTACAAAGGAAAAAATGAAGTGCTGAGGCTTCAAGAGATGTTGGTCAGTCACCCGCTGAGTTAGAGGCGGCCGGCGCGGACCCGTCATTCGTGGAGGAGACCACCCTTGAGGAGGGTTTGGGTGCAGTCCCCGATATGCTCATCGGACATGGCACAGTATGAGTTGAGGAGATCGGAGGGCTTGCTACTGGAGCTTTCCAAGGTCGGGAAGAAGCCTCGATGGAGGCTGATATGCTAGTAGACTTTATTCGGGCCCGTCATTCTCTCCAGGGGAGGTACGGGATGCTCAAGTTGGGGGTGCTCCTGGTCTGGAGACCTCTTGTGGAGAGAAGGATGCATTTAAAGACTACTTTGAGGGGGTCAATGAGTAGACCAATGTTGATTCCCCAGTTGATCTCGAGGAATCCGAGAGGCTCCAAAAGAAGGTGACATTTGAGAAACAATATTCTATTCTCTGTTCTTCTACTCTTGTTTTCTTATTTCCCTTCTCTGTGCTGCAGGTCAAGAAGTTGTATGACCAAGCCTTCTCCAAGATGTAAGATGAGTTGACTCAGCTTGAGAAGCTCATGGCGGAGTCGGTCGAGCTGGAGGCTTTATGCGCTCGAAAGGAGGAGGAATTGACCAATCTCCGGTCAAGCTCAGAGAGAGCACTTCGGGAGAGGGCCGACTTCTCCGAGCAGGTACGTCGGTACCCACATTCATATTAGTTACAATGCTTGTTGTTGATTGGCTTACTTTCTGCTTTTCAGATTATGCAGAAGGATGCCCTGGTGGAGCGTCTTCGAGAATAAGTTGTGGCCAAGGACGCCGAAATACTAGAGCTGGCTCGACTAAGTGATGTCGCGACTTCGGAGAGAGAGCTACTTAGGGGGAAGCTATCCTCGGTTAAAGATCTTCTCCGAGGTACTCAGGAGAAGGCTGCTGCATTATCTGCGGCCAAGTCTAAGGCCAATGAGCATGTCTGCTCATACAAGAGGGATGTTGCTGTTGTGAATGATCGGGCTAGGGAGATATCCGAGAAGGCTGAGCTGAAGCTGGATCGGGCAGTTGCTCATGCCCGTGCACAAGCCAGGAGGTAAGCCCTCAAGGAAGTGAATGCCAAGGGTGCCAGTCTCTCTGCCGAGATCGAAGAGGCCAGGGCCCTGGAGGAGGAATTGTCAATGCTGAGCACATCAGATGAGGGCTCCGAAAGCGGATCAGACAGCAGAGAAGGAGAAGTGTAGATTTTCCTCCTTTTTTTTGTTTTTTCCTCTTTCTGTAAATGGGACCCTTCGTGGGAATTTTTTTTTTTTGGTAAAGAACACCTCTGTGAATATATTTTTTGAAAATAGAATATCTTTTGTCACATATCACAAACATTGTCCCATAACGGCCATGTAACTTTTGACTTTTATCCTTTGATTCTTAGCTTCCTCGGAACTCGTACTTGAAATAGTAGATCCCCTCGAGATCGTACTCCTTCTCGAGGCTGGGCCGGCATGCGAGCTTCGATCCTTCAAATGGCCTATGACCGCATCATTTATGTGACGTGACTGTGAAGTGACCAAGCTGACCCCACCGGTACACTTCCCCAAATGTTATGAAGACCGTCAGAAATTGAACGGCCTTCAAAGTTGTTGGTTATCCATCTTTCGCTCTATATATATTCTTGCTTCTTCTTCATTCTAAATCTTGCATCTTTGCGAAAACTTAGCTTTCCTTTCAGCTTTCTCATCCCTTTCCCATTTTTTGGAAAATTGCTTTCATTCCTTCCTATTTATCTTTTCTTGAGTAGCTATGGTTGTCGTGCCTGAATCTGTTCACCAAGAAGAGGGAAATTCTCTCTCTACTCCTAGCCTGGCCGGTGATACACCGCCGGCGTATGGTGAGATGACCTCGTACTGCTTTGCTCCAAGGAAATACTATGCTTTAGAGAAACCCTTCGATGCCCTGTTCCATCGAGAGCATGCTTCGAAGTTTGTCCGATCGATAGAAGAAAACCACCTCGAGGCCGTGAGGAAAGACTGAGGCTGGGGGGGGGGGGAAATGGGATGCTGCAGATACCCTATTAGAAG